>WWET01000430.1:605422-651756 GCA_011038615.1 Limnodynastes dumerilii | reverse complement strand
TGGGAGGTGTCACAGCCACCTTGGGAATAAAAGTTTATTGCGAGTTGTACACAATAAATACTTTTTGAAGGACAAGGATGCACTAAATTTAGCACGTTTCTAATAAAGAAGAATCTAAATTATTTTAGTTTGAAATGTGTAAAGTATTCAGAACAGCGGAACTCTGCTGTAGGGTACAATTTATTCCAAGATTGTTTTTTATTTTCCTCCTTTTTTCTTTACCATGCTGCCAGATGGACCTGGAAAATATATTTGCGGGTCTAGGCAGTGAGAAAAGTTGGGTTATCTTTTTGTTCTCTTGTTAAGGTTTTTTTTTTGTTTGTATTTTTTTTTTTTTCTTTATTTGATTTTTTTTTTTAAATGAGAAATTTTTTTCCATCCAATATTTAAAAACTTGAATTTTATTTAAACTTGAAAATGACTTTGCCTTAACTTTTGTATAAGACAGCTTAGATTTAATTAAGTCTGACCCCCTAATGGGTTAGCATGAGTGAAATACAAAATTACTTGGGTTTCAGTGTGTATCTCTGTTATGACTGACCTTAGTAATTATCACTGTTGTACAGGATTTA
This sequence comes from Limnodynastes dumerilii, assembly GCA_011038615.1. Lineage (NCBI taxonomy): Eukaryota > Metazoa > Chordata > Amphibia > Anura > Limnodynastidae > Limnodynastes > Limnodynastes dumerilii. Next base: position 651,184 of record WWET01000430.1, on the reverse strand, counting down.
GCAACAGTTTTTGTAATATACCTTTCAAGATCTCAAACATTTGTTTTTTGTTTTGTTTTATTGTTTTTTGTTTAGTTTTTTTTTCTTTCAGATTGTTAAAATGTAAATGCAAATAGTCAATACTGTATTAAATATGTGCACTTGGAAGTGTGTGCTTTGCTTGTACAGTTGTAAATAATCAGAACATATAAAAAGGTACCCTACAAAAAATGATAAAAATTATTGTTCATATATTATAAATGTTGCTGTTTAAGCTGGATGTAGATAAACTAAATGTTGTGGTTTTCCATCTTTCACCTAAATTTGTTTTTTATTTTATTTTTATTTGGTGTGTTGAACTGACTTTGCCTATTTACTGCAAAAGGGAGTTTGCTAGAGTGTTATTTGAAGATTAAAACCCTTATCTATTTCATTAGTCTTACACTATTCCCCCCCACCACAAAGTATTGTAATAATTTTAAGGAACAGTATGTATTTTGTGACTCTTGTAACCCCTTTTGATTTTGGTAAATCATGACAATATTTTGTTTGACTACTGATTTTTTTTTTTTTTTTTTTAACTTTTTTGTAACCACAAAAGCCTGCAGGAAAAAATCTGAATGTTATTAATACCCCCTTTGTTCCCTGAGCCAGTAACAATGCCATTTTTTCATATTGACAGCTAAACCAATAGCCACCTAGCATTCNATAGGAAAGTGAGAGCTAGAATCTGATTGGTTGCTATAGGCAACAGCTCCACTTTTTCAAACCCTTTTGTTTTAAATTTAGATTGACAAGTTTTTGTCTAATTGTTAATCTATAGTATATCAGAGCATATGCAAATATGTTAAGAGTATTTTAGAAATGTCTCACTATACCAAAAAGTGAACTGTTATCCTTGCACATAAATTAAACGTAAACATTGGTGGTACAGCTATGATCAAATATTATGCCATCTACAAAATAAACATTTCCCCTGAAGTAGCGGCTTAGCTTAGTGTCTGGCAGATTCCTGGTTTACGCACCCCTAAAAAAGATTATGAAACCACCTGTTGTGTTAAAGAAACAAAAAAAAAAAGTTGAACATAACCATGTGGCTTTTTTTGTGTGTTCACCGTTCACATAAGTTGCAACACTAAGAAATGTGTGTTCAATAAAATGTGAGGTGTTTTTTTTTGTTGTTTTTTTTTCCCCTACATCTAAAGTGCGTTTTTTAGATAATGAAACTTTAATAAGGTTGCATATTCTCTCTTAAAAGAGAAATTTGCCATATTTTGCCAACCTGCATCTATTTTGTACAACCATAAAATTGTCTACATATACTGTATTCAGTACTCTTAAAAAAACAAAAACAAAAAAAAATGTGTAAAAGACTCACTTTTGTGATGTGAGTTCAATTTTAACCTGTGAACATAATCTTCAAATGTTATGTGTTCGATATGATTTGATTTTGGTTTTTACTTTGCTTTTCTTGTGTTCATTTATGTATATTTTTAAATGCTTTTTTAAGCCCATGAAAAAGATAACATTTCAGATCGTTTCTAGAACGTCATCTTAGAGGCAGGATGGGTTTCAGTATTTTAGAAGCAATGGTTTACTGCATTGTACAAGGAATTATTTTCTCTGACTTGGGGTGCATGAAAAACAGCTTGGCGCACTGATACATATCTGTATCTCTTCTGTTTAAATGGTTACACTTTTATGTAATATTCAATCTCTTTCACTACCAGCTGCAGACAGTTAATGACTGTGCAACTATGATTACATGGAATAAGAACAGCTAAGGGTTTTTTCACTTTATCCTCTTCTTCCATTAAGACTGGAATCAAGCATATGTGTAAAATATTGGTAATTTAAGTTTTTTTTTGACATACGATGTAAAAAAAAAAATGTCTAATTTGAAAAAAAAAATGTAGGTTATGAAAAATAAAGATTTAGGCACTGTTATGTTTTCCTTTTTTTTTTTTCCCTCCATAAAATAAAGGTTGTTTTGTTTTCATTTTCCTTTGGTGATTAATGTTATGTTGGTTGAAATATGATTTGGTTTGAGAAATGGTAACTATAAAACATGAAGAAACAGAACAGCGCACTATTCCAAATATAGTTCTACACTGGAATGGTAACTTGTTGGCCAGTTCTGATATCACAATCCTTGTGTTTTAATTTGGGAAATGAAGGAAGGGGGGAGGGGATTGTGATTAAAGTCAGGTAAACATGGACTTTCTTTAATTTATCCACATGGAAAACATGGACATTTTTTGGGCATTTCCACCAAATGAAGCGAATGATGTAGTATGCACATACCATGTGAACAATGAGCGATCAAGCACAACCTTTTGAAGCTTGTTTGTGTGCGTAGTTTACATCGCATTATTGTATTATTTTAATGTATGCGTGACCTTGTATCTGGTACAACATAGAAAAAGTTCCCGGCTGCACATGTACATTTGTAATTGGCTTATTGTAGGTGTATTATAATTTTTTTTGTCTGCTTGCTATGGCATCAGATTACCTATAAACTCAGGTTCCGTTTATGCCTATGCGCAGGTATGGGTTATATAAGCTCCCGCGTTTGGCTCCTCAGCCAGAATAAGCTGCGTTTGACCATATCCTCAGAGTTGCTACACACAGGATGTACACATTAACACTATCTTGTCGGTGCTCAATAGGGGTCAGCACATACCTCTATTCTGATCTCTCCACTTGATTTTTGTGAGTGGATTTTTTTCTTTGACGCTGTGGGCTAGATTTACTAAACTGGGAAAGAAAAAGATGAAAATGTTGCAACCTATGAGATTGTAGCTCTCACTTTACTATTACTCGAGAATGTTAGCAAGAAAGTTGCTATGGGCAACATCTTCTTTTTCTTTTTCGGCAGTTTAGTGAATCTAGCCCTGTGTGTTTCTGAGTTGAGGGCATAGTCCAGCCCACTGCTTATTGGTTTGTACCAGGGGGCGAATTGAAACACGACTGGTATGACATGTCTTACTCTGTTTTCAGTGGTATCTTAAATTTTCCAGAGTATATGTATGACTTTGCCTTATGCAAAATTTATAAATCTCCCCCTGAGGACAGGTGTTTTAAGCTTCTGCATAAGAGCTTTTTCTCCTGTAACCTGATGTTACGTTAAGACACCTATTATGAGATTTCTAAAACAGTTCAAATAAAATAGCTTTGAAGCGTTGGACATATATAGTTGTGAAATGATTTTCAGCAAGGTGTGAGTTTTTCATAGTTGCACATTTACAATGTCATCACTCCTCTTGAAGCCACAAAGGGATACGGCCATGATAGTAACACAATATGGCTGATTCTTGCACTTCTGAGGTGTATATAATATTGTTGGTGGCACTTTTACTATGCATTACGTTCCCACCAATAGATTTCAATTATTTACTCTAAATCTGCACTATTAACAAATTGTAGCTGATGCCAGACAACTTACATCAGTTGTCTTTATAACCTAATGTACAGTCCTGTCTGTATTATACACACCAGGTATATACTGTAAGTGTAGCTATAAAATAAAAAACAGCAAGTCCATAATAGTCTTTATTTAGACCACCCTTATAACGTCCATATTGTAGGGAACGTGTCGCACCTGATTCTCATTTAGTAAAGTTATAGGACGTAAGCCTTTTTCTCTAGTAACGTCGGTGTATACGGATCTCCTAGTGAATAGAACTATTTTTTTTATTTTATTTTTTTTTCCCCGCGCCAGAGAAGCGTGCGCTCCCCTTGTACATGCACACTCCAGATCTTCGTGCGTACAGAAAACGCATGGAGATGTAGATTAGACCCATTACCTGACCTGGCTTGGCAGAGCATTGCTAATGGTGGCTGACTAGGCAATCAACTGGATCCGGACTTCCCAAATAAAAGGAAGTTTTCCCGAATGCTATGATCCTAAAGCATCCACTAACTGTACATGTGTCTCAGTATGGCATCTATGCTTCCAATAGGTTTCACACAGCAGGTGGGGTGTGATTACTATTGGGCTAATGCTACAGTCTAGGCATACCCTTTGCATGCTGCAATATTGTCCCCATTTTAAGTATAAATTGTACAATAACCAAGCCCTTACTGCACGATTTGCATATGATTCCCTCCCACCAAGCAGTATGTATGGCAGGTCGTCCCACTCCACCGTTGGAAAGGTTTCCATCATGGAACCATGGATCACAAGGATCTGGATCCACGCTGGAAGCCTGTACTGCGCACACTCCCAGTATTGCCCACATTACTTAAGTCTGGATCCAGTCATTATATTATATAACCGTTAGTCTACCACTAACCATGAATCAAGTGCCAAAACACAAGACTACGAATGGCAAGTGTTCAATTATATTGAAATAAAGATGGATCAGGTTTGAGGTAGAAGTAATGAGGAACAATTGTAGTTGGTCTCTATCAGAAAGTAAAGTGCAGGAAGGAGAAATGGGTCAAAGGCAGATGCTCTTTAAAGCAAATAATGAATGGTCTCAAATTCAGGTACTCGGACAATAAGACAATTGGATTTCACCAGAGAGGTATAATAAGGAAGGGAAGACATGAAGACTAATTTGGAAGTGGTTTCAGTTACATTGTTTTTATAGTTTGGTATTTTGGAGATTAAAGTGAAAAGATTTTCATTCTAATAAAGGGATCATTGAGAATTTTGGAATCCTTGTGATGTTGTTATTGTTTTTGAGCCATGATATTTTTAGTAGCTTTTTTTTGTGTGTTGTGGACAATGTGCAGCATGTCATGGAGCAGATAAGGTTCTTCCTGGAGCTGTGGTCAGAGGAAGATCTAAGTTGACAGAAGCACTATTGACTAATAATCTTGTACAGTAATCTGAGATTTGCACAGACTACACAATGACGAATGTTTACCTGCACTTTCCACTAGCGTAAAACATTGACTCGTGATGTGAAAACATAGGAACTAAACATCCTTCCATCAGCTTGGGTTGAGCTCACTACTCACACGGAAGATAACACACTGTTAAATAAACAGACTGTCACAAAAATGAGGATTAAATAGTCATCTTTTTCCATATTAGAGGAAACCTGACTACAGGAAGATGAAGTCATGCTCTCTGTTCTCTCAACCTGTGGCTCGTCCTACGTAGCATTTCAGTCTAATAATAAAGTATGTTATAGATCGCCATAATCTGCATTATAGGTTGGATGACATTTTAATTTTAGAGACGGCAGTAAAACAAAAAACCATATCAATATATTGATTGCCGCTCCATTATTCCATTTTATTTATTAGTGCCATAAGATTATGTAGCAATTTACAGAGAATGTTTACAGTCACATCAGACCCTGCCTCATTAGGGGCGTATACTAAGTTCCCTAATACATTCATACTAGGGTCAATTGGAGTGTGGTAGGAAATACAAGCAGACATGAGGAGAACATACAAGCTCCGCACAGATAAGGCCTTGTCCAGGAATTGAACTCATGACCTCAGCGCTGTGAGTGCTAATCACTGAGCTACCGTGCTGCCCAAAAGAATTCTAAGCATTTTTAGCAAATAAATTAATTTGTATCTCAAGTGTGTGTCATATAATTACATACATAGATTTCTGAAACGTAATAAACATCGAACTTGTGAATCGAGTCCTTTTTACCCCAAATTGTCCCAACATAACTTTCTCAAGCAATTAACCAATCAGTGAATTGCACTGGTCACTACAACTCACTCATTGGTTTCTGATACCGTTAGAGCACTGCCCCCCTGTGGAGAGACGTGTGTTCCTTCAGCGATTCAGCCATGCAACGATCTATAAAATATGTCCATGGTCCATACAGGGCCGGTGCAATGGGCACATGGAAGGGTTGCGCTGCAGGCTGGTACCTGGCTGGAGAGGCAACGCAGCACGAGGGGTGAGGATAGGTTTTCCCTCTTCTCATATGTGATAATGACAGGCATAGGAGCAGCCAGTTACAGCAATGATTAGCGGGGGTGGCCCTTCTTCCCTTCTATGACTCTGTGAGGGTGCAAATTAATAGCTTGCACGTGGGTGCCAACCACCCTACCTCCAGCCCTGGGTTCATATTTAATGTTGTGTATTTGTTTTGCGTATGTGTTTTATTTGTGTTTGAATCTTTCATGCATATATCATGTTATTTGTTATTTTTTAGACACATCTTGTGTTTGTGAAGACATGTTATTTATGTGTGTGGCAGCCTTACATTTGTAATTTTTTCTATGTGTATGGGCCATACACAGATTATATGTTACTTGTATATCACATGCATGCTATGTCTCTTCTGTGTTTTGTCATTTCTGTGTCTATACATCTTAGACTTTATTGCTGTATTTGTGTCTTGCATGCTCCACTATAGGATTGAGAAGATTTTTCATTCTTTTTTTATGTAAACTTGCTCTATATAAGGGTGGGATGGGGGGATGGGGGGTAAACACGCCTCATTGGTATTTGTGTGCAGTGTTCGTGGGCATCTTCAGTATCTTTTGTTTGTAAGAATCTTTTTACCCCTAAACCCGTGCAATTTGCGTTTCTCCGAATTATGACTGATCTTTTCCCTATTACCTCTGCTGCGGCTGATCAAGGCAACCAGGGGCCTATTTAAACCTGCCTGAAAATGGGGTAATGCCATAGTGTATCTCCTTACTACCCTTGCTTAGGAGAAATACGCACGCAGTAACAGCGATCAAGACCCAAACACAACTTGTTGTGACCGCCTGCATTCGGAGGGGCATTCCGTGGGAGGGAAGGATGGACATACATATACCCTCCAACATTTGTTTTATAGAAAATAGGTACACCTGGGGGGGGGGTCTATGAAGAGGGCGTGGCTTATCCTATGAAGGGGTGGAGCTTAAATCTGCTCTCATTTTACACCTTATTATATAAGCTAAGAACCCACTTTATCAGAGCTGTAGGAGTCTGTCTCTGCAGTTCTGCTATAGTGATCAGATAAAAGGTGACTATAGGAGGAGGGAAATGCTGGGTCAGAAGCCGGTACAGGAGCCCCTTTTAGCCGTCACAGACCATTAAAAGCCGGTACTGTCCTTGCTAAATAGGTAAAGTTGGAGGGTCTGCATACAGAGTCAATGGGCCTGATCCAGACCTACGCCCGCAAGCGATCGTATGCCGATCATGAGCGTAAAAACGGGCAAAAAAACGCACTGCGCATGTGTAGTATGACAACTTTCGGTCGTCCGAAGGACATGAGCGTACAGCGAGCGTATTTTCAGCGTATTTTTCGCCCAGGAGGTGTGCGTTTTGTACGACGATAGTCTGGACACTCGAGTTACTACACAGAGGCGGAGATAGCCATTTAAATTGTACAGTATGGGCGTGCTAAGCCCAGTACGACCAGCGTATCGGTACGAAAATTCGCACGTATTCTGGAAAAACTTAGGGTGGGGTTCAGCCGCCGTAAGTAGGTACAATCAATGGGAGTGTCATGGGCGTGAAAGTTTATACGCCCGGGCGATCATACGCTGCGCTCGCGGTCGTAGGTCTGGATCAGGCCCAATGTACAGTAAGGTGTGTTCCCCCTAGTGAGCACAATTTAGACCCAAACAGCTTTCGGCAAATATTTGCACCAGCCACACGCCTTGTACAAGTCGAGGAAGCTGCTGACTAATAACAATAACCCCAATCGATACCATTGTGTATTGAATTCAACAATACCTTACTAGGGCTGAAACAGACAATGATGTGACTGGCACCTACAGTGTCACTTGTACCTGAAACCCATTTAACATAAAAATGCTGATAAATTGAAAGTGCCTCCTGCCCATAATATCATATGTTGTGTTTGGATATATCCATCGCAGTGTTGGTAGACTCCAGAGATCTGTGCACATGAGTCATGGTTTTAGCAATGATTCCTCTTTAGTTCTTGACAAGTAAATGAATTGCATTGAGGCCAGTGTGAATCACTTTCTGCGTCAGACACAGGGACAGTGTTCACGTCTTTTTCTAAGAAAGTGACAATGGAATTTATTCTTAGGAACACATCCCCTCCGTGGCTTGAATAACAGTGTTAGCTTGTGTACAGGGATTAAGGGGATTTTCATTTTAGCAGCATGTACCAGTGACACCTGTATTATAACTGTCTGCGGCATCTGACGTACACACTATGGGCTGGATCCAGACTTAAGTGTTTTAAATGAGTTACTCCTGAGCTAAACCATGGTGATTGCAGGGGAGTCATATTTCATCTGTTGCAAACAGTATTAGAGGTGAGAGGTGATATTTCCTATCCCAAGACTAAATAACAGTGGGCCTGATTCACAATTAAGAAGGTGCTTAAAATAAGAGAGGAAAGTCACTCCTGGGCTTAACCATGTTGATTGCAGGGGAGTCATGTTTCATCTGTTGCAAACAGTATTAGAGATGAGAGGTGATGTTTCCTATCCCAGGTCTAAATAACAGTGTGATAGTAACACAGGTCAGTATCTGTGTGCAGTAAGCAATTCAAAGATATATCCCTGCATCAGGGGCGTTTTTATAAATGAAGGGACCCGTGTGCAGACTCCCCAGACAGCCCCCTCTCTTCTCCCTCCCAACCATCTATATCTATACACACGGTGACGGTCCCCACCAGCCTACTGATCCCAACAGTGCACTGTGCGCGGGTGTCACATGGGGGATGTCAGGTGTGCGTGCACGCTCTGCAAACTGAAGAGGAGCGCGAGGCTGCTCAGCGCATGCACGCCTGACATCCCCCATGTGACGCCCGCGTGCAGTGCACTGTTGGGGACGGTAGGCTGGTGGGGACCGTCACCGTGTGTATAGATATAGGTGGGACTGGGAGCCTCCATTGGGAGGGTGCAGGATGAGTGCCAAGGGCGCCCCCCTTGTCTGCAGGGGCCCGTGCGCACTGCACACTCTGCACCTATGGTAGATACGCCACTGCCCTGCATGCAAAGAATACAATTAACTTGACTCCCCCTGAAATCAACATGGTTTAGCCCAGGAGTAAGTAATTTCAAGCACTTACTTACTGTAAGTCTGGGTCCAGCCCTATGGGAGTGTGCTATAATGTTTCCCATTTCCTTGGATGACAGGTGCGTTAGACTGAAGTTTTCTACAGACAATCGGGACATTGCTGTTTGCAAAAATGAGGAACTCTCAAAATCAAATGAAACCTCTGTTTGCTGTTACAGACAGTTCTGCGGCAATGTTGGACAGAACACACTGGGAAGATATCTGCTGAAACTATTGTTTGATTGTGTGATCTACACGATTATCTGCAGAAAAAGCCCCGGTGTGTACCCTACTTTAGTGTGAAAATGAGCCACTAACAAATAAACTTCCCAAAGTGTGGTAATGTCTGTAAATGTTGCTTCATTTGGGTTTTTATTTGCTTTGTGTTTGTCTTTTATGTTTTTAAAATATTTTTTACATATACATTTCAATTAATATTATGCTATGATTCTTCTACCTCTTATTCTGTTACTTCTTTCTCCCTTTCAGCTGGATTCAGACTTAAGGTGCACACACATTATACAATTATCTGGCAGATTATCTGAAAGATCTGGCTGTTGGAATGAAAATGTGGTAGTGGATGAGAGCAACTGACAATACCATTTGTTTTTGCTTTCCATTACCAGATTTCCATTCCAACTGCCAGATTTTTCAGATAATCTGGTAGATAATTGTATAATGTGTGTGTAAAGTCTCCCAACTTCTGCCCGCTGATTGCGGAAGTGGCGTGAATATCTGGCTGTGTATGCGCATACTAGATGTACCGCAACATATCTCCAGGCGCATGGGACTTAGTAACGTCTGCCTGGGGATCTGTCCAACAGGGCGCTACATCCCCTCTGCCCGCATAAACTCTGTAAGGTGGGTGGAGAGGAAGCATTTAAATTTTACAGCGAGGGCTGGGTTAACTACTTCCATGTTTATCAGTGGTTGTACAGAACACTTATCCGTATGGATGTCATAACTGCATGAGAGAGGGAAGTGACAGAGGAGTTCATCCTCTCCTCTGTGCAGGAGGAGAGGATGCCGTGCCATAGGCTCACTCTCTTATACACCCACATATCAAACCTCCTCTACATGAATACATCACTCAGGTCATGTGCTCCATTATATCCACTCCAGTCCCGCCCACCTCTAAGACTTCTCCCATGCTGCTTCCTACCACTGAAACAGTTGTTGCAACTTCAAATATTCACCCCACCACCACCTTGTTATGATTGAAAGCTCACATGAGCTCACTTGCCCTACTCGGCCTGTGTCCTGAGCCTGAGCCTACTCTTCCCTTACATACATACAGTATGTACTATTTACTTGAATTCCAGGCATTGTAGTGTAACTCTGTTTCTGTCTATACTGAGCATGGTGACATTCTACCTGTTACCTGTCCCCTGTTACCCATGTGTTGCTGTGTGTTACTTGCCTTGCTATGTTTTAACATTAAATGTTATATTAAATGTTCTCCTCTATCAGTTTATGTTTTATGAAAGTAAAATCATAATATTATGTGTGTTACTTCAATCCCTCAGGCAGATTGATTTCTAATGATTTATGGTTAGATTACCATGGCAACGAAAGGCTTTGGATTTCCCTTTATTCCCTGTCCACCTCCACTGCCATCAAATAACACGCTGACAGCTTTGACCCTTTGTCTGTGTAAAGAATTATGTTTTCTCTGCAAACCCTTATATTTTACTAGACAGTTTGTGAAGAGGAAATAGGGCCTTACCCTGACTATATGTTTGCCTACATTGCAGAGGAAAACATACAGATATTAACTCTATGGACAGGTATCTACCATAACTATTCCACATGCACCTCTGTGTGTGCAGAATACTGCCAAGCCCTTACTGTACAATTTATATGGATCTCCGTACGGAAAGCAGCCTCCCATGTGGCTAATACTTTCCATACGGAAATCCTTTGTATTGCGCATGTACATAATACAGACTTGACGTATGAAAATAGCCTGATGCTACTAGGTCAGGATCCAGTCCACAATATCTACATACTAGAATCTGCCAGAAACAGTGGTGGAAATAAAAGGAGGTTCAAGGTGTCACGGCTATGGGTTTTTTAGGATCTGTCACGGGTTCCAGGGGAAGAAATGGACGAGCTGGTTGGAAGTAGAAGCTTACAGGTTTAATATATGGTTTGCTCATGAAACTACATAAGATCAGAAGATAGGTGAATATAAATAATGCAATAACAGTATTGACGGAACAGGTAGGCAAGATACAGTTCAAATAGACAGGCTTGGCAGGACCGGACTATGCCGGACTGGAATAGGCAGGCAAGACACGATTCAATTAGACAGGCTTGACAGGATCGGACTGGAACAGGCAGGCAAGACACGATTCAATTAGACAGGCTTGGTAGGACCGGACTATGCCGGAATGAAACAGGTAGGCAGGACTCAGTTCAAATAGAACCAGACTTAACTTGTGTTGGGCTGAACCGGTAGCTGGGTTGTAGGGCTGAATTTCAAGGTAGCTGGAACCGGAGCTGGATTGCAAGGTAAGCTGGAACTGGAGCTGGATTGCAAGATAAACTGAAACCGGAGCTGGATTGCAAGGTAAACTGGAACGGGAGCTGGAACGCAAAGTAAGCTGGAACCGGAGCTGGATTAAAAGGTAAGCTGGAGCCGGAGCTGGAATTTTAGGTAAGCTGGAACCAGAGATGGACTGCAAAGGTAAGCTGGAACCAGAGCTGCATTGCAAGGTAAGCTGGCACTGGAGCTGGATTGCAAGGTAAGCTCAAGGTCTGGAACAGGATCAGGATCAGGACAGCCAGGCACCTAGAATGATCGAGTTGTTCTGACAAGGAGTTGTCAGTGCACAGGGTTAAAATAGTGCTCCCTGTGCACCGATTGGCTGGAGGACTGAAGCAAGTGATTCCCATTGGTACTACTGAGTCATCTGACCTGAGGCAAGATGACGACATCCATGCACCGGAGCTGCAGTGCTGGACGCCAGGCGCAGACCGCAGCAGCCAGGCTGGGTGAGCAAAGGAGGTTGTCACTACGCTGGTGACAGTCTCCGGGAGCCTGGGCCACAGGACCGCCAGGAGAGGACCGCCAAGAGCCGGCTCCTAATGGGGAAAGTGCGGCGTTTGGTGCCGCTAATCGTGACACAAGAGTCCCGTGGCTGATGGGTGCAGAAATTTTAATCCTTCCATTAAAGACATTATAAAATACTGTACTATACATAAAGGTAAAAATCAACTCAGTTCTATTGTGACTGCTTTGCCAAACATGTGCACTAGGGGGCACTGTAAACAAATTCTTCCACAAAATGTATCTATTGCAGGTATTTGTTCTCAGCAAGTATTAATTTGTTTTAAAAGATATATAAATAACGTAAAATAATGTGTATAACGTTAGTAGTGTACAAAATGTGTATTTAGAACTTGATGGGAGTGGGCCATTAAGTTACTGCTTAAGGGAGCAACTCATAGCATTTCATGGCAAAATGAAGGTTAAATTATAGGGGTTGATGTGAGTTACATTACTGAACACCATAGGTGGATGCCTTGCTATCCAGGAGTCTGGAAAGATGTCTATAGTGGACCCACCGCTCCCGGCCCCGACATATAGTCAAAGGGCTGGATCCTCAACTCCGGCCGACAGGACTTATGCAAGTCAATTGTGTAAGTCCCCTGTCTGGGAACATCTGCGCATGCGTACGGCAGATGTTCCCTGAGCGTAAGTACTAACGCAGTTACTTACGAAGAAGGGACAGAGCCTTCACTTACGATGGATGTATTCCCGCCATATAGGCGGAGGATAGCCATGTAAATGAGCGGTCGGGGGCAAGGAAACCCCTGTTACGACTAGGCCATGTGACCATACGGCCGTAGACCTAGTCGTAAAAGTTAAGGTAGGAATCTGGACACGTAAGTGTCCATATTTACTACCATCTGTGGGGAGTGCAGGGGGCGTCCAGTAGGGCAGCTCCCCTTTAGGTCCCACAGCCCTCCCGTGGGTCATGGTCACATAGACTGCAGCTCCCATGGACACCGGCCACATCAGATAACAGATGCAGCTGGCATCATTCAGGTGACAAGTACTGGATATACAGGGCTCCTACGGGAGCCCTGTAGGACCAAATAATTTCCATTGAATAACGCTATGGGGTAGCATTATTCATGGCAATAGATTTGGTCCTAGATTTTGTCACACAAGCACTGGCTTGTTATTTGTATATAAGGGGGCACAAAAACAGGCTGAACATACATAAAGGGGCAGAAAAGGAGACTGATACATATATAAGGGGGCAGAAATGGAGACTGATACATATAAGGAGCACAAAACAGGCTGAACATATATAAGGGGGCAGAAAAGGAGACTGATACATATAAGGGGGGAGAAAATGGAGGCAGGGCACACAGCAATTGGCAGAAGTGGATGGTTGGGTACTTATAAGGGAATGAATGTAAAAGGCTGGATGCATACCTTTTTTTTTATTTTTTTTGGGGGGGGACCTGACCCAGACTTAAGATTGTTGGGCTGGATCCAGACTTAAGAAGGAGCTTGAAATTAGACAGGAAAGTTACTCCTGGGCTAAACCATGGTGATTGCAGGGGAGTCATATTTCATCTGTTGCAAACAGTATTAGAGTTGAGAGATGATGTTTCCTATCCCAAGTCTAAATAACAGTGTGATAGTAAAGACATGTATCTGCAGACATGTGTTTAAGCCACCCGCCACTTACAAGGCTTCTCTGTTAGGTGGTCCTAACTCTAAACTTTAGAGTCCCAATCATGGGTCACATATCAAATATCTTTATAAACTGAGAGCTCACCTCTTACGGAGGTCCCCAAGTCTTCAAAACAGCCACTCTGAGACAGCACCACCTCGCAGCTGCCAACACCTCACCTACCAGAGAAGCCTTGTAAGTGGCGGGTGGCTTAAACACATGTCTGCAGATATTTGTGACTAATTCTCTGACTTATATATATATATCTGTAACACAAAGAGGGTGCTCCAAAAGCAGGACTATAACTGACACTATCAGCTTGAGTAGTCAATGGCATTGAATGTCAGTACGTTTAGACACCTAAATGATAAAATTGCATTTTTTAGAATATTTAAAAATTAGTCGCTCTTATGTGAACACTACATGTGAGAAGACTCCAAGGGCTACATGTACTAAACTGCTTAAAAGGAAAAGAGATCAGATTCTAGCTCTTACTTTCCTATTACATACTAGAGAGTGTCAGCTAGAATCTGATTGGTTTCTATGAGCAACATGGACGACATTACTGATGTTATACCTTTGTTACTATAGCTTTGGCACAATTGGCGTTATCAAGTCCCTCCCTGTACCTAGCAACACTAGTAAACTAGTGTTACCGTTATTCCGTTTGGGAAGGACCTAAGGCTGTGGTTTCATGGAAACCACGAGCCTCAAGTCCCTTGTGGGAGATTTGCCGGCTCTCCTGAGATATCGGGAGAACTGCCCGAATTTCGGGAGTCTCCCGGACATTCCGGGAGAGTCGACAACTATGTCATAACCTGAACTTTTGAACCAAAATTCAAAGTAAACTATCTGCAATTCTTTATTGTAATAGTAACCACACTGGACTCAAACATCTGTCACTCTAATAACTGGTTATTTGGACGCTCCTAGTCTAAATTTTTCATTCTAGACATCAGTAAATTTCATGTTGTATTTAATGCTGCTTTTTGGTGAAAAAAATGTAAAAACCAGGGTAGATCCCTTAAAAAACTCCAGGGTAGACCCGGGAAATTCTGGTTCCCGGGTCTGCCCTGACACTGTGAAGGGGCTGCGTGTGGCTCCCGGGGAAGGACTTGTTGACTGTTGCATAACATTAAACAAATCCCTCCAATCAGGTGCATTAGGTGAGAGCGGTGAGCGGCACATTGCCGCTTACTGGGTTATTAGACCCAGGACCCCTGTACCTTTTAGATCACCACCAAACACTTGGGTTGCTGGGTTTTTGGTCAATAACCCAGGTTTTTAGTGGCAATCTGAAAGGGGTGTAAGAATATTTAGAAGGCATCTGTCATATTTTATTATAATCTGTATTTGTGCCGCGTTAAAGATCTGCTCTTAGGACCGCATACAGAGCTCTGTACTGCAGCTGATTTACACAAGCTGTTTGGTTGTGGACATATCATCCCTGTTGTATAGAGTAAGTTTGTCATGTTAAACTTGTTTGGACACTTGGTGCTGACAGGACAACTGTCAACCTTATGAAAATTAGTATTATTTTACACAACTGCCTACCTAAACCAGCATTGCCTAAATTATTACTTTACTACCCCCAGGGATTTAATTAAAGGGGGTGCAAGGAGTGTGTTTGCTATGAGGCCTGGAGGAGTGTGTGGNACACAGGACGTATATGTTATACGTCCGGTACTCTGCATACGGTCCAAGGTTTGTCTCTCTTCTGCAGTTCAGCATGGTTTGGCCAGGTGGAACTTTCCTCCTGATTTCCTTCTCTTTAGGGGTCAGATTTACTAAGCTGTGGGTTTGGAAAAGGGAAGATTTTGCCTATAGCAACCAATCAAGATTCTAGTTCTCACTTTCTTTTTACAGAATAGAGAATGTCAGCTAAAATCTGATTGGTTGCTATGGGCAACATCTCCACTTTTCCAAACCCGCAGCTTAGTAAATCTGGCCCCATGTATGAATACGAGCGCTGTTTTAAGCTGTCAGCCTCTGGACTGAATCCCCAAAAAAAGGCATTTTCGGCACGGAAGGAGTAGCTAAAGTTTGCATGTAAGAGGCCAGTGACCTCCATGACACTCCCCTCTCAGACAGACTTTGGGTGACTTACATGTACTATGACCCTATGGACACGTCAGTATCTTTTGTCGTATACAATGCCTTCACATATGAAAGCGTCTAACCCATCTCATACTATACAGTTTAAATGCCTCTCCCCACCCACAATGCGTATAATCGGTCGGAAGGAGCGTTGTCACATCCTGATATACAGAACACTGACACGCGCTTCTTGCAAAGTTGCTTGTCAATATTAATTCTGGATCTGGTCTATTATTATTGTTATCCTTACTGATATTTTTATTATTACCATTATTAGTAGTATTACTATTCATAATAAATATAACGCTGTACCACACAGAACTGATCTAGACATCTAGGGCCGTATTCACAGGCGATCGGAGCGCAATTATACGCACGGCCGGTGTAGGTTAAACCCAATCACAAGCACGACACTCCCCTCTCTCAGCTGTGCTCTCAGTGACTTCTGCCGCCATAGACCACTTGTAAGTTTCCGAGTGCATTCCCGTGCGTATATGTCCTGCGTACGTGCGATTCATGATAGTCGCGCCCACTTTCCATTATTTAAATGCCTCCCGCCCATTTTTATTTATATTCTCCGTGCGTATTTTTGCGCATCCGACCGTATGTACCAACGTGCGAGTCACAGGTCCGTCTGTAAGGCACTTCCGCGCGTATAGTCTACGTTAACTACGTAAATAAAGTTACTACGCATGCGCAGCTGATCCGATCTTAAAAATACGCACGGGGCTCCAGGGCCGGTGCTAGGACCCTAGGCGAAGTTTGGCCTGTCTCCCCGCACCACACCGTCTTTATATGTGCCCCTTCATATGCCCCTTCAGGCCTCTATCCCCCTTCAGGCCTCTAATTGGGTATTGCAGGCCCTCCTCCCCAGTTTTAATTAGATATTGCAGCCCCCACCTCCCTAGTTTTACTCATATATTGCAGGCTCCCCCCTCCCTAGTTTTACTCATATATTGCAGGTCCCCCCCCCTCCCTAGTTTTACTCATATATTGTACCCCCCTCCCTAGTTTTAATCACATATTGCAAGCCCCCCTCTCCAGTTTTAATTAGATATTGCAGCCCCCCTCCCCCCTAGTTTTAATCATATATTGCAGGCCCTACTCCCTAGTTTTAATCATATATTGCAGGGCCCCCTTCCTAGTTATAATCATATATTGCAGTCCCCCCTCCCTAGTTTTACTCATATATTGCAGCCCCCTCCCCAGTTTTAATCATATATTGCAGGTCCCCTCCCTAGTTTTACTCATATATAACAGCCCCCTCCCTAGTTTTACTCATATATAGCAGGTCCCCCTCCCTAGTTTTACTCATATATAGCAGCCCTCATCCCTAGTTTTACTCATATATAACAGCCCCCTCCCTAGTTTTACTCATATATAGCAGCCCTCATCCCTAGTTTTACTCATATATAACAGCCCCCTCCCTAGTTTTACTCATATATAGCAGCCCTCATCCCTAGTTTTACTCATATATAACAGCCCCCTCCCTAGTTTTACTCATATATAGCAGCCCTCATCCCTAGTTTTACTCATATATAACAGCCCCCTCCCTAGTTTTACTCATATATAGCAGCCCTCATCCCTAGTTTTACTCATATATAACAGCCCCCTCCCTAGTTTTACTCATATATAGCAGCCCTCATCCCTAGTTTTACTCATATATAACAGCCCCCTCCCTAGTTTTACTCATATATAGCAGCCCTCATCCCTAGTTTTACTCATATATAACAGCCCCCTCCCTAGTTTTACTCATATATAGCAGCCCTCATCCCTAGTTTTACTCATATATAACAGCCCCCTCCCTAGTTTTACTCATATATAGCAGCCCTCATCCCTAGTTTTACTCATATATAACAGCCCCCTCCCTAGTTTTACTCATATATAGCAGCCCTCATCCCTAGTTTTACTCATATATAACAGCCCCCTCCCTAGTTTTACTCATATATAGCAGCCCTCATCCCTAGTTTTACTCATATATAACAGCCCCCTCCCTAGTTTTACTCATATATAGCAGCCCTCATCCCTAGTTTTACTCATATATAACAGCCCCCTCCCTAGTTTTACTCATATATAGCAGCCCTCATCCCTAGTTTTACTCATATATAACAGCCCCCTCCCTAGTTTTACTCATATATAGCAGCCCTCATCCCTAGTTTTACTCATATATAACAGCCCCCTCCCTAGTTTTACTCATATATAGCAGCCCTCATCCCTAGTTTTACTCATATATAACAGCCCCCTCCCTAGTTTTACTCATATATAGCAGCCCTCATCCCTAGTTTTACTCATATATAACAGCCCCCTCCCTAGTTTTACTCATATATAGCAGCCCTCATCCCTAGTTTTACTCATATATAACAGCCCCCTCCCTAGTTTTACTCATATATAGCAGCCCTCATCCCTAGTTTTACTCATATATAACAGCCCCCTCCCTAGTTTTACTCATATATAGCAGCCCTCATCCCTAGTTTTACTCATATATAACAGCCCCCTCCCTAGTTTTACTCATATATAGCAGCCCTCATCCCTAGTTTTACTCATATATAACAGCCCCCTCCCTAGTTTTACTCATATATAGCAGCCCTCATCCCTAGTTTTACTCATATATAACAGCCCCCTCCCTAGTTTTACTCATATATAGCAGCCCTCATCCCTAGTTTTACTCATATATAACAGCCCCCTCCCTAGTTTTACTCATATATAGCAGCCCTCATCCCTAGTTTTACTCATATATAACAGCCCCCTCCCTAGTTTTACTCATATATAGCAGCCCTCATCCCTAGTTTTACTCATATATAACAGCCCCCTCCCTAGTTTTACTCATATATAGCAGCCCTCATCCCTAGTTTTACTCATATATAACAGCCCCCTCCCTAGTTTTACTCATATATAGCAGCCCTCATCCCTAGTTTTACTCATATATAACAGCCCCCTCCCTAGTTTTACTCATATATAGCAGCCCTCATCCCTAGTTTTACTCATATATAACAGCCCCCTCCCTAGTTTTACTCATATATAGCAGCCCTCATCCCTAGTTTTACTCATATATAACAGCCCCCTCCCTAGTTTTACTCATATATAGCAGCCCTCATCCCTAGTTTTACTCATATATAACAGCCCCCTCCCTAGTTTTACTCATATATAGCAGCCCTCATCCCTAGTTTTACTCATATATAACAGCCCCCTCCCTAGTTTTACTCATATATAGCAGCCCTCATCCCTAGTTTTACTCATATATAACAGCCCCCTCCCTAGTTTTACTCATATATAGCAGCCCTCATCCCTAGTTTTACTCATATATAACAGCCCCCTCCCTAGTTTTACTCATATATAGCAGCCCTCATCCCTAGTTTTACTCATATATAACAGCCCCCTCCCTAGTTTTACTCATATATAGCAGCCCTCATCCCTAGTTTTACTCATATATAACAGCCCCCTCCCTAGTTTTACTCATATATAGCAGCCCTCATCCCTAGTTTTACTCATATATAACAGCCCCCTCCCTAGTTTTACTCATATATAGCAGCCCTCATCCCTAGTTTTACTCATATATAACAGCCCCCTCCCTAGTTTTACTCATATATAGCAGCCCTCATCCCTAGTTTTACTCATATATAACAGCCCCCTCCCTAGTTTTACTCATATATAGCAGCCCTCATCCCTAGTTTTACTCATATATAACAGCCCCCTCCCTAGTTTTACTCATATATAGCAGCCCTCATCCCTAGTTTTACTCATATATAACAGCCCCCTCCCTAGTTTTACTCATATATAGCAGCCCTCATCCCTAGTTTTACTCATATATAACAGCCCCCTCCCTAGTTTTACTCATATATAGCAGCCCTCATCCCTAGTTTTACTCATATATAACAGCCCCCTCCCTAGTTTTACTCATATATAGCAGCCCTCATCCCTAGTTTTACTCATATATAACAGCCCCCTCCCTAGTTTTACTCATATATAGCAGCCCTCATCCCTAGTTTTACTCATATATAACAGCCCCCTCCCTAGTTTTACTCATATATAGCAGCCCTCATCCCTAGTTTTACTCATATATAACAGCCCCCTCCCTAGTTTTACTCATATATAGCAGCCCTCATCCCTAGTTTTACTCATATATAACAGCCCCCTCCCTAGTTTTACTCATATATAGCAGCCCTCATCCCTAGTTTTACTCATATATAACAGCCCCCTCCCTAGTTTTACTCATATATAGCAGCCCTCATCCCTAGTTTTACTCATATATAACAGCCCCCTCCCTAGTTTTACTCATATATAGCAGCCCTCATCCCTAGTTTTACTCATATATAACAGCCCCCTCCCTAGTTTTACTCATATATAGCAGCCCTCATCCCTAGTTTTACTCATATATAACAGCCCCCTCCCTAGTTTTACTCATATATAGCAGCCCTCATCCCTAGTTTTACTCATATATAACAGCCCCCTCCCTAGTTTTACTCATATATAGCAGCCCTCATCCCTAGTTTTACTCATATATAACAGCCCCCTCCCTAGTTTTACTCATATATAGCAGCCCTCATCCCTAGTTTTACTCATATATAACAGCCCCCTCCCTAGTTTTACTCATATATAGCAGCCCTCATCCCTAGTTTTACTCATATATAACAGCCCCCTCCCTAGTTTTACTCATATATAGCAGCCCTCATCCCTAGTTTTACTCATATATAACAGCCCCCTCCCTAGTTTTACTCATATATAGCAGCCCTCATCCCTAGTTTTACTCATATATAACAGCCCCCTCCCTAGTTTTACTCATATATAGCAGCCCTCATCCCTAGTTTTACTCATATATAACAGCCCCCTCCCTAGTTTTACTCATATATAGCAGCCCTCATCCCTAGTTTTACTCATATATAACAGCCCCCTCCCTAGTTTTACCACCCTACCCTTTAAAGAGGCATGTGGGGCCCCAAAGACATGAGTGTACCGGGCCCACAGATTTCTGTTGCCGGACCTGTCTTTGCTTACTCCATCTGCACTATCTGAATTCCAGTGCTGGTACTGTATATATGATATATATATATATGTATATATATATATAATTTATATATTTTTTTCACCCTTTGAAGAGGCATGTGGGGCCCCAAAGACATGAGTGTACCGGGCCCACAGATTTCTGTTGCCGGACCTGTCTTTGCTTACTCCATCTGCACTATCTGAATTCCAGTCCTGTGCTGGTACTGTGCTACTTCATCTGCACTATCTGTATTCCAGTCCTGTATTGTGCTACTCCTTCTGCACTTATCGGTACTCCAGTCCTGTACTGATACTGTGCTACCCCACCTTGCACTTATCTGTATTCCAGTCCTGTACTGGTTCTGTGCCACTCCACCTGCACTTTTCTGTATTCCTAGTCATTGCTGGTCTGGGCTTCATCTTTGTACCTTTGCAGTCTCCTAGCCCTGTTCGATTCTATCTTCTCACTATACGAGTTCAGTTCGGGGGGCCGCAACCTGCTGTTGGGTCGCAGCTCCAGTCCATCCCCACCATCAGGGGCTCTGGCGAACACCACCCAATAGTTAGATTCCACGCCCTGGTAACCGTTCTCGTAACAAACCCAAGGTCCCCCCCCTGCAGCTTGGACATTTTAATCACGTTGTTTCAATAGGTAAGCAACTCCACTCCTTAACCCTAAGTCCCCCCCCAGCAGCCTAACCCTAAGTCCCCCCACTGCAGCCTAACCCTAAGTAAAAATTCAACATCTCTTTGAATCTCCCTGTAACACAGTAACACATAGCAAGCTGTCAGGCCTGTGCTGTGTGTAGCCTATTGTTTTGTTCTCTTGCACATTTTGTCCTCTGCGCGGCATGAATGTTTCTCCAACAATCCCTTTGAACTTCCTGCAGCCCCTCAGAGCTTTGTCTGGCATTAATTCTTCATTTGTTGTTTGTTTTCCTGTGTACTTTTTCATTGTTACACCTGAGGGACCTGTCTCTTATTTTCCTATTCTGTCCTCGATCAATCAGCAATATTTCCCCTCTGGTTTCTTATCTCTTCAAATCAATTTCTTGTCTGAATTTCTTCTTTTACCCAACAACCGCTCAGATGCTTTGAATATTAAGGAGCCCAGCAATTAAGTCACAGAATGTCTTCTTGATCCTTTAGTTCTGTAGATTATTTACAGAAAAATTAAGGCTATAATATTATTATACAACACCCTATATATTTATATGATAGGACATGGGACAGGACACTAAGTTCCAATCATATTGGGGTAGACCCAGAACTACGTTTGCCGTACATTTACTCGCGTAGCGTATCTACGCGTGCGTACCTTCTATACGGGTATAGGGGTGTCCCCTTGGCACACCCCTTGAATGTACGTATTTTGTCAAGATACGCTTTTCAAACCCTACCTTAACTTTTGGCAACGTAACCGCAGGGATCCGCACACGTATGTAAGCAGCTAAGCACGCCCATACTGTACACTTTAAATACAACCCCCCGCCTACTTAACGTGTTTCAGACGTATTTTGGACTCACGTAAAATTGGCACGCCCACGCGTAAGTATTTATGCGACACATATGTGTATGGCCCATACGTTCACAATTACGCCACGTTACTGAGCGTATTTTCTATGGTGCACATGCGCAGTACTTACCAAAAGGCGATTTTACGTCTCAGCCACACATAAATTCGCTCACAAGCGTTGTTCTGGATCTGGCCCATTGTGATTAGATCCAAACAACTAATGTGTAGGGATATGCAATCGGAGTGTGGTCGTCCGGCACGATGGTCTTCATTTCGAAAGACCATCGTACTACAGCTAAATGAAGACTGACGTCAATTGTCTGCCTTGTAGAAAGCAGCGACTTCAGCAGCAACTTCTGGAGTCGCGAAGAGTCATCTGTCAAAGGTCAGTATTTAACTTAACCCTACCCTTAACCTTTCCTTAACCCTAACCCACTGTTTCCCGCAGCCTAAGCCTAACCTTCCCCTTCTTCAGCCCTGACCCTAACCTACCATGCCCCGCAGAATAACCCGAATCCTCCATGCTTGGCAGCCTTCCCCTTAAGCCCTAACCTAACCTTAGCTCACCGAGCCGCCATAACCTAACCTAGAAAATAGGTTCCCGTTCTCAATAGCAATTTTCTATTTTAAGGACTAGGAACCACCTCCCATGCAATCACAGGACCACAATATTCATGTATTTCTGTGACCATACTGCTATCCTCTCCTCCCCTCCCACCAACAGGCTTCCGAAAGCAAATGCCTAACTTATGTTTTCTGTCGTCTGCAAATGTAAAATGGTGGCAGTGCGGAAGTTTGGATCAGTATGCAGAGAGGGGGATGCTTATATTTTATGTTGGAATACCATGACACCTTCAGACGTACGTAACTAAGTTAGGAATGTCTGTAGTCTGTAGAATGTCTGTAGTCTGTAAGTCCAGAATTACTACCGTTAGAGGGGAGTTCCGGGGGGCGTGTACTCCCCTCTACCATGCGTAATTTTACGTACGTGCGGGGGTCTGGATCTAGGCCATTGTTATTAAATTTATCTGCTGTACATGCAATTTATGTTTTTTTGTTTCTTTTTTATTAACTTAAAAAAAGTTGCCTGGCAGCAGGAAAAGGACCAGCCTGGGGAACCCTGCACATGTGCATAGAATCTACAAGTCTGGCTTCCATATGCAGTAAAGAGTGATAAAGAATACTGAAGCGGGATACCCCTGTAGAACATGGAGATCTTCACCTATAGCCAGCCGCCTTTCCATAAGACATCATTGTTCTTACTGGTAGTTAAATGTCCCGAGCTCAAGTAGTAGCAGCTCAGTGAAGTAAGGAGGTTTGGTGTTCCAGAGCATAGTACACCCCATGGTAGCAGAATATACTGATAAGAAAAAACAAACAAACAAGAATACACAAAACATACCGGGTGTCACACCATGCGTTATATACAAAACCCTCAACACTGGGGAATGGACATGGACAACAATAAACTAGGATAGAGGACGCAGGCAGATGACACTGGGCCATATTCAGAACTCCGGTCTCATTGCATATAAGGCCGGAGTTTTCCACTAAGATGTACTGCGCATGCGCAGTAATTCTGAAACGTAATCTACGTTGATTGTGTATACACGGTCTTAAAGACCGCGTATACGCAATATACGTTGCAACATGCAATATAGATTACGTTTCAGAATTACTGCGCATGTGCAGAACATCATAACGGGAAACTCCGGCTAAAAAACGTAGTGACAGCGCCGAAAAATTCCAACAGTGACGTATTCTAGCCCTTCACTAACCTTACCCTTTCCTGTTCTGCAGCCTAACTCTAACCTGCCCCTTTTAGCAGCCTAACCTTAACCCTTCATGTCCTGCAGCCTAGCCCTAATCTTTCCCTTCTAGCAGCCTACTATTAACCTTCCATGTCCTGCAGCTTAACCCTACCCTAACTGCAATTGGGAAATTGTCGAAATAGGGCCATTGCTACATACTACCCATTCCAAGTAGGACTTTTATATTTTCATACTATTTCTGGCACTGATAGAGACACGTCTTGGCTGTATTGGTGCCGGAAATCAGCTGCTCTAAGTTTCGACTGCAACCCCTTTGTACCTGGCAGGAAGGCTAATCCATGCAGGACATTTAAGAACAATCCCACCAATCAAAAGCAAGCAACAGGGAACACTCCTCTGTTGCAAATGGCCTGTGTCCCGGCTGCTAGGCTGAAGCAACCAGCTGCTTAGCAACAGCTGGGACAATACTTCAAACACACACACAATTACTGAGTAACTCATGTTAAAATGTAATTTTTAGAGTTGGGAAATTCTGCCTTTCAACTTTACTTCTGTTTACACAATTTAAAGTTGCTTTCGTCCAGACATTGGGCCAGATCTTGATCTACGCACGCCTTACGGGCATGCGAGGGTCAGTGCGTACGATAGCGTAGCGGGGAGTGCACGACCCCTGCACCCCCCACTCAAGATAGTAAATCTGGACACTTACGTATCCAGATTCCTACCTTAAAATTTACGACTAGGTCTGCGGCCTTTCCCCGCCCCAACCCCTTATTTACATGTCTATCTCCGCCTCTACGGCGGAGATACGAGGGGTGTAAATGAGGGTACAGCCCATTTTACATAACAGTAGGCGTACGTAACTCTCGTTATGTACACTGGCCGTTACGCAAACGTACTAAGGTTGTGCACATGCATTTAACCTACAAGACAGGGAAATTACGTACATGTCGTATGAAATTCCTGCGTCGTTCGTAGGCCGGGATCTACCCCATTACTCTGAAACTCTACATCAGACCCACGCAATTTGTTCTACAAAGCTTTCTCCTTAGACTAATGTGGACTGCTATTTTGTCATTAGAAAACAGTTATGTACAGGGAAAATAAAGTGTTTCTGTGGGGACATCAGTAATAACACGCCGCTGTTGCTCAGATTCAGGTAGGAGAATAAGACAATTAATTGTCAGGTTTGATTATTCATCTTTAATTCTTTTTGCGTTCCTGAATCCAGTTTCTTGTTGTCCTTCTCTCCCGCAAGCTGTTCAGGTACAAATTTATATGGATGAAGAGGAAGGAAAGTTCAGAAACATTCAAGCTCATATTATTTCTTCTTTCCAAGCCAGCCATCTGGATCCGATGATTCGTGCCAGAGATAGTGGGGTGGCAAGTTCAAAGTGTTTGTGCAGACAGGATTATTTAGTGTGTGTTCGCCAGCAATGGTGTATTAGAGAAGACTTCAATTCAACACCTGTAACTCCTGTGGATTGTCATAATGCTGTAAGCTCAGACCAGACTTCCCATGTAAGTCCATCTGGTGCATGAGCTGCTGCCATGAGTTATTAAGAATAGTTTAACATCTTCACGTATTTGTATATTTATTATGGTTCAACGGTCTGATCTCCGGATTTAACATGCGTGTGGATTCAATAACAGATTCTAGCTGTATCCACGCATCAGTGTGAGAGCTCAGGAAACCCCTCCACAGAACCCGACCTCATGATTTCTGATCTATTAGCACCTACAATAGTGACAGATCGGATGTCTGGATTGGTAGGCCCTGAGAATTCCCGCCTGTACTCTACATCATAATACTAACATCTTTAATTTAGTATCTGCAAATATAGTGAAACAACCCCTTTCCACTAGTGCTCACAGGTGCATGTGATCAAAGATGGATGAGTCACTTTGGTCTAGATTTACTAAACCACAGAAAAGGAAACTGTGCCCATAGCAACCAATCATATTCTAGCTGACATTCGCTAGTATGTAATAGGAAAGTAAGAGATAAAATCTCATTGGTTGCTATGGGCAACATCTCCACTTTACCATTTCGGCAATTTAGTAAATCTAGCCCTTTGTGTATTTCACTTATTTTCTATTTGTATGGTAGTTATGTTAGGTCCAGTCAAAGATTGTTGTGAAGTCTATGTTTATGCTGTTAAGAGCACCATCAGAATGCTGGAAGGGGGAGGGGTAACTCGCGCGCACCCATCCGAAGCTTGCAAAGTGCGGTCACCGGATCATTGGAATCGCTGTTCTGCTGCAAGTGATGAATATTGCCGACCATGAATATTGCCTGCTACAACCGACCACAGTACTGTAGCAGCACGTTCTTCTGTCCTTCAACAATAAGGGAACATAATGCGATTAAACATAAAATGTGTCTTTTCAGGCGTCTCTTGTTAGACTGTTTACAATTGTTTGACATGGGCAATTTGGACCTCTGCGAGACTTCAGAGCGCATGCCGATCTGTTATTCAGCACTTACATGTCCAGAACCCTACCTTAACTTCTCCACACGGATCTGCCCTCTGCCCCCGAATTGATGGGCCGCCCCTTCTATTACGACACGGAATATCTGGTGCGCTCATGCACTGGTTACATGTAACAACATGCATGAACCTAATTCTGTATCAGGCCCTGTGTCCCTGCAAAAGCTATCCAGAAAAGTGTGATATTGTAACAGTGGCTCTCAACCAGTGGTACTAGTAACATTGGGGTAGATCCAGAACTACGTCTGTCTTCCATAGATAAACGTAATTCAATAAACAATAGCTACTGCGCATGCGTAGTAGCTATTGTACGTAATCTGCGTATCGTTTCGATACGTAGATTGCGTATATGCGGTCTTTTAGAAATATGCACTCCTCCCTACAAGGATAATGTCAGAAGTTCAGCGCTACCAGTATAAGCATATAAGGGACAGTGGCCAGTGATAGGATAAAGGTACATTTTTATACACAAATACACGTTACCCCCGGAAATATTCAATGTATTTCCTTATTTACTTGATTTTATTTATTGGTTTAATCCGTGATGACAATGGGGGCCCTAGGGGGTCCCAGGTAATGACTCTTGGCATCATTATCCCTTGCTCTCTGCTCATTTCTGTCCTGATATCGTGACACCCCTTAATACAGACCCTCCCATGTGACCCATTCCATTAGGTAAAAATTGTCCTGCTCCAGTTCGTTCAACAATCAGTTACTATGGTAACCACCTCTCTAATTAAAACCAGATGAGTGACAACTGGAAGCTCAGGAGCAGAGTATTCTTTGTATCACTGTACTATTGTTATACCTCCTAAGTGTTCCTTCTAGCGGGATATTACTGATTTCTAGAGCCTGTCCCGCTGTCCCGTCCGCCTTCCAGCGTACCCTGATATGTGAACTAGAATTGGAGGCAGGTGTTTTGTTTTTTCTTATAATTAAGTTAGGGTAGCCTTCAGCCTGCGTAAGGAAGGGGCCATACGCTCGCACAGGGGGAGTGCCAGGGGGGAGTCAGCGATGTAACGCTGAGCGTTAGTACGCTCAGCGCTACATCGTACCTCTGGATCAGGCCCAATGTAACACAGGAGTATCAATTCCGTGGTAATTGCTTGTATCAAAAGGCAGTAACAAAGTAACACAGGAACACTCAGCCTGGTGTGGTAGTGGACAAACTCTGATACAAGGTTCTGCCTGGCGTGGTAATAATGTCAATTCCGATAGTATTATTTTAGCAGTAATTGCTTATATCAAAAGGCAAAAAGTAACACAGGAGTATCAATTCAGCGGAAATCGCTTGTATTTA
Organism: Limnodynastes dumerilii; assembly: GCA_011038615.1. Lineage (NCBI taxonomy): Eukaryota > Metazoa > Chordata > Amphibia > Anura > Limnodynastidae > Limnodynastes > Limnodynastes dumerilii. Next base: position 623,398 of record WWET01000430.1, on the reverse strand, counting down.
AAAGGCAGTAACAAAGTAACACAGGAGTACTCAGCCTGATGTAGTAGTGGACAGACTCTGATACAAGGTCCTTCCTGGCGTGGAGTGGAGAGCGTAGCGTCCCTGGTCTAGATGAGGCAGTAATCTGTCTCCTGTGAGTAATTCGGAAGTGCCTGGGGAGGAGTGAAGAAGAGCGCTCACAGCACACCCGCCTGGTCAGCGTCTGGTCAGCGTCTCCAACGTGCGTTTTGCAACGTGCTTCAACGGGGAAGGTTAAGTCTTAAGTCCCCCTCTGCAGCCTAACCCTAAGCCCCTTCCCTGCAGCCTAACCCTAAGTCCCTTCCCTGCAGCCTAACCCTAAGTCCCCCTTGGGGACACTTCTGAAAATGAATGGGTGAGTATGCTGATCGCATACTCACCCATTAAAAAAAATAAAACAAATCTAAAACTGCGGTCAATAAAAATAGAAACTGCTGAAAAGCAACTTTCATCTGTCCCTACTTCGGCTGACAGTATTCAGTGCGGGGACTCGCAATGGGTTGATAACCGCTGTTCTAAAATGTCCATTTCCCTCTATGTAGCACATACCATAAAAAGTATGGAGAGTCATAGATATTCTCCCCCAGTCCCCGCAACCCGTGACTGATTTGAGGTTATGTATGTGTTATCAATATAATAATAAAGGTTCATATTGCTGATGAGTCTAGAAAAGATGCCTTGTCCTGAAAATGTTGGATATGATGTTATAACACCAATCTCAGACTGAAAATGAAGGGGCCTTTTGTATTCTGTGCATGGCTGAGGTTCATACAGAGGCCACTTCTTAGAAGTCTGTATCAAAACACAAGATGAAGCTGTTGAGAGGGAATAACGGAATGATTCCCTGTTACCAGGGGGTGTCTATGAAGTGTTAGCACAATGTTCTGCTCCTGACGGACATCTGCACATTTTGTTCCAGGTTATTGACTTCTGTGTTTATTAGATAAGCAGCCCAACACTTAATCAGATATTTAATTATTACCTTTAAATAGCTCTGAGGAGACTGAGGTCAATAATCACTTTGTTCTCTGGATATTTAATGACCTCTTTATCAGATTACGGGTCATGAACGTTGATTTGAGGTTATGAGGTGTTTGATTTATAACAGGAATTGTAAACAGATGGATCGGACCTGGATGGGTATTCAGTGTGGGATGGGTATCACACTTATGAGTGGATCAGTGGTCGGACGGGACGCTGATCCGCAAGTGGGACTTAAGGCAGGCTTATGGCAGCATATCTGCCCTCAAGTCCACATGAAAGGGGAGTGACAGGGGGAGTTCATCTCTCTCGTGCGGAGTTAAACAGCAATGTATGTATGGGAAAGGTGCAGGGGCATGGAGCCGGTCCATAATAATCAAGTAAAAGAGTATCATTGGATCAGAGCAGTGCGTTGCCAGAGATGAAAGCACTGACACTGTGGCATGACCAGAAGAACATATCTGGGGCTCATTGTGAGTGGGTAATCAGGAGACATGCAATGTTTATCGCTTATCTGGTGCTTACAAGACTCCCATTTACTCTTTCCAAACCAAAGTGGTGCCAAGGTGATGATGGAAATGAGGGTTAGGATCCGGGTTGGAAGGGGGCACTCAGCATTGTCACCCTCCCATTAAGTCCCAGGCTGCTTTATCATCTTTATCCAAGGTGATTTATTGGTGTTTGCTTGGTAAAAGCAGTGAGGTTATTCTTTGTAAACCCCAGTATTTAATGAGCCACAGTTTAGACAGTGGAGTAAATACTATGGTTGTGGCCCCTAAAAGAGAAAAGGGTCCATGGTATCAGCTTGGTGGCAGCTTTTAAGTTTCAGGGCTGAGGGCTGAGCACAGTTTATAAATACATTGGCAGCACATGGCAGCTTAGCTTTGCCCTCTGACAACCACAGGCCCCCTCATACTTTCTGCCTGCATAGGAGAGTGATCCAGAGTTCCTAACGACAGGCTATTGATTAGTCTGGAAATAGCCTAACAGTATGTACAGCACATGCGCAGCAAAAAGGGATGCTGCATCCATCCTCATCCGTCTAATGCAGATCCACTTTAATGTGTACAAGATACACATGGTGGGTGGAAATAGCTATGCTCATTGTACAGTAAGGGTTTGGCTAAGCCCTTAAGGTTGCTCCTGTATTTTGCACATACAAACATGTGGAAGTGAGGATTCCAAATTCCCTGCACTAGCATTTGTTGCAGAGGCTAGAGTACAAAATATGCCTCTAAGTCCAATCCAGTCCATAGTGCTGAGCTCTGTCTAAGATGCCAGCAGCAGCCAGTTGTCTGCACATGTACATAGTAGTTGGCACATGCCAGACTCACACCCTGTCCCTTGCTATAGGTACCAAACCGGTCTACTTCTGCCAGTGGTGTAGGTTAAGCCCAGGCACCTGGAGGCAAGATAACTTTTGGTGCGCTATGACGTCACGCTGGACAGCCTATGGGGTCCATTTATTATAACGCTCATTGTAAGCGTTATTGTTCAGTGCAAGACTCGCTGCACCTCGCAGCGAGTCTTGCACCTGTTTCCGCCAAATTTAATATATCTCACCTGTCCGGCGAGGTCCCACGATGATCTGCGGGACTTTCGCCGGGATCGAGTGAAGAATTAGTTCCCGCGCATGCGCAGTAGCTGTCTTTTGGGACTTAGAAACTTTTGTCCCAAAAGGCAAGTAACACTGCGCATGCGTGGGAATCCGAAGCAGACGCGGCTCCGGGACAGGTAAGAAATCTGTTTATTTTGTATCGTTTTTTAAAGTTATTATTATATTAAAGTATTTTTAATAATAACTTATTAATTATCTATGTAAAAATTGTTTTTACATTTTTAAATTTTTTATTTTTTGTACATTTTCCTTAGTGTTTTGCATTACAGCGGTCTCCCGATATATACCCCCCTTTTCCTCCACCTAATAACAGCTATTAGAGGGAGGAAAAGGGGGATATATGGGGGGACCGCTGTAATACCTATCCTAACGCCATCTTGAGATGGCGTTATTTAACGTATCGGCACGGATTGTTACAGCCATACAGCAGCACAGTCCTATTTATAACATTAGAGTTTGAAAGTGGAAATGACCTAATGTAACACTAACCTAAATAAAAACTATTTTTTTAATTCACTAAGATGTAGGACAATTATAAACTTACTGGATGAGCTACATGTCATTAAATTTATCCCGGAGGACTGAATTTTGTGAATGAAACACATGATTGGAGAAAGATTGTGTCACATTTCAGGTCATCCCATCACTAGCAAAACTGTGGCAATTGCACGTGATACTTCAGTTGTTGCAATCGCACAATGGGCTATATTTATTTACCTGAACGTTTCTTCACTGCGAGCCTGGCAGCTTCGTTCACAGAACTGACTAATACTCACTCCCCCTGACCTCACAGATCACTGCAGGACCGTTCATTCATATGAAGAGTAAATGAAGTCCTGCACATGTGCAGTGACTCCTTAGTTGGACTTTTTGCGGGACTGCAATCTTCAGAGTCAGACGTGTCACCCGGACTGGTAAGTATTAACTCTATCTTCTCTTTCTTCGTTTAAAAAAAAAAGATTATTATTGTTTATTTATATCTATATGTCAAATTATTTTTTTTTAAATTGTTAACATTTTTAAATTTTTAATTTTACTTTCATAGGTGTGCAGTACAACAGGAGCGGAGTTTTACGGCATTCAGTAAATATAATGAAGCGCCAGTCGGCTCTGAAAAGAACGGGCCAGTGAGGTGATGCGATATTTACATGGCGATTTTCCATGCTGTTTTCCATAGCGATCCATGGTTTGTAAATACAATTAACTTAATTTTCATGTAAAAGATAGGCATTAACGCATGAAAATGAAGTTAGTAAATAAAGCCCTTATTCTTTATTACCTAGACCCAGGGGCATAATGACAGAGGGTGCAAGGAATGCGGCTGCGGAGGAGATGAGGGAACGTAGAAGCCACTCCCTCCTGCACTGTAAGTGCTCTGCTTCCATGTAAGAGTGCTGAGAGCGGCTTTAAGCTGTCCGCTGACAGCTTCTATCAGGCAGCGGTTCTACCATTAGGCCCACCCATCCAGATTCAGGCTCCGCCTCCTTGCTAGTTTGTCCCATTCCACCCCTGCCTACACCTGTCTTTCAGTAACTGTGAACAATTTCTGTGTTAGATTCAAGACCAATTCAAAACATATCATTTGATAATTAAAAAAAATAATAATTTGGTTTCCGTGTTTAGAAGAACCTTAAAAGGAACAACAGATGGGAACCATGTATAAGATATAAAACAACATAAACACATACATTTAGAACAGGGTAGAGGCTTGATTTTGTAATTGCTGCGTTCAAGCACAAACATCTCCAAGTCTGCATGTGCACAGCCAGTATTCGGTCATTTGCATGAAGAAGCTAAAAACTCAGCATGACACAGAGCTTATAAACTGGTATAAGGAGTTACAGATATGTCATTAACGTACCAGCAGCTGCATTAGCTCCTCATTTGCATAACTGTTACCAACAGCACAAATTTTACATATTTGCAAATGATTCCAGAGGCATATTTGTAATTGGAACCAAGAAAAATGTACAGAGGTTAGCAGCAAAAACAGAACACAAAAAGGATCTCAAACAAAGGAAAAATGTATGCACAGTATGCATCTGCATGTTATTAGTCCTCTATAGGCTGCTCTTAAATAAATAAAGAAAATAAAGATTTTTAATTGCTATTATTTTTCCATTGGCCCATGCAAACTGCTTTATCCAGTCACCAGATTAAGATATTCTAATCACATATGTCATATTGTTCCTTGATGTGGTACATCACAGACATGTACAGTGTCTTACAATGGAGCATCTGGAGACTGTTTGTTTGAGTCAAACAAAAGCTTCTATTTTATTTGGGTATTTTTCCCCCATTAAAAGCCAAGTTTACTGATTTCTTTCACGTTTATCAATTATCACTTGACTTATAAAAAACCATACAATTCTAAAGAATTGTTCAACTACAAACAGATGCATTAATAAACGTAAATCTATATGCAGAGGGTGGAGTAAAGTTTTTATGGTGTAGTTAGCATATTCCTTATGAACTGAAGGTCTACATTTTGCTTCAACTAAGATAATCTTATATGAGTATTGTTGTCTTTGCAGACCCAGCAATAGAAAGAAGAACAAGGGCTGTATTCAAAGATCTGTGTTCATGGCCTGTTCCGTGCGTATTTTTAGGTACGTTTAAACTGCGCATGCTTATTAAGTTTTTTTTACGTATTTCACGTAGACTGTACGCACGGAAGTGCCTCACCGACGGACCTGTGAATCGCACGTTGGTACTTACGGCCGGATCTGCAACGTAAAAATACACACAGGAGAATTTAAAAAAAAATGGGCGGCGGGGGGCATTTAAATGAAGGAAAGTGGGCGTGATTATCAAGATAGGCACGGACGGAGGACATATACGCACGGGACTGCACACAAAGTTACAGGTGGTCTATGGAGGCGGAAGTCTCCGAGACCACGGCCGAGAGAGGGGAGTGTCATGGGTGTGAGGGGGTTTGGCCTGCACCGTGCGTGCGTGCGTATATTTGTGGCCCGATCTGGACACGGATCTCTGAATATGGTCCTCAGTGTAGCTCTTCTCTGTTTGCCTATCTCGGGGATCATCATTGTATTTACCTTAGGGATGCCGACATTCGGGCAGAGCCTGCAAATCTCCTGCAGTGAGCTTGAGGCACGTGGTTTCAAGTCCTGCCCCCCTGCCTGGCAACACTAGTATCCTAGTGTTACTAGGAGCAGGGAGGGGCTTAATGATGCGATTTGCATAAATCTCATCATTAAGCCCCACCTCCTGCAGGCATCTATGGCTACCCTCCTTTCATGTTATATTCCAATGCTACATGTTGAAGTTTTTCTTAAAAAAAATTATTTAACAGGTTTTTATATATAGCGCCATCAGATTACGTAGCGCTTTACAATGACTTTATAGGACATTGGGGATTAATATATAAGGGCGAGTGCTATTTATCACACAATGGAGCAGTCAGGTTTCATGGTAAAAGTGCTCAGTGCTCTGCTTGATCCAGTCACATGGCAGTATTAGTAGCAGGATGTAGAGCAGTAGTGCAATCCTGACTATATGTAGCACTGGAACGGTTACTAATATTAATAAAGCGTTGCGAGTCCCCACTGCGGTGGATCACATTGCAAAATAGGGACAGACAGCTGCTTTTTGGCTGTCCCTATTTCAAATGAGAGCCATCTCAGAAATTTTTTTTATGAATGGGTGAGAATGCGATTCGCGTACTCACCCATTCATTTTTCATAAGAGCTGCCACCAGACAGGTGAGTTACCCTCTTCGGGGATTTAGGGTTAGGCTGGAAGGGGAGAGTTAGGGTTAGGCTGCGGGGGGGAGACTTAGGGTTTTAGGGTAAGGGTGCGGGAGGGACTTAGGGTTAGGCTGCGGCTGTGGTGAGAGTGATATTGCTCACCTTTTGGAGCGCCGTGTTCAGTGCTCTAGGGATCGATTGCTATACCTCATTGAGGCATTAGCAATCAATATCCCAGCCAGTTTGGAACTGGCTGGCAGCGAACGGCCGAAATAGTTCGTAATGGGGACCCACACTCTTAATAAAGGGAGCCATTGTTAACTCTAACATGCATTGTTAACAATATGCTGGAATATATAAAGATATTTACATATGGTATCATTTTGCTTGGTGAGTTAGGTCACCTCCTAAAACCCTGGTCCTTAACAAGGAGAACTTGTAGTCCTAGAGACAGGACACATTCAAAATGGGGTTTGAGACATGGCATCCCACACAGTTTCATACCCTCTTAGTTTTACTTGTATGTGTGCCAGTGGGGAACAGCTGCCTGGATTATTATGGATCCGAGGGGTATGGGTCATCATTGCAAATGGCCATTTTCGAAAGGGCCGCTCTCTCCCAGGCTTTTCCTAAGTACCTTTCAAATTGATTGCTTCTGTCTAGCCAAGGCAAAGTAAACAATCTTCCCCAGGACGAACAGGCAGTGGTGAATGAGTAAGTATGAACACCCCCTGCACTTCCCGCTATCGGTAGTAAATCTGGACACTTATGTGTTCAGATTTCTACCTTACAGCCGCAGACATAGTCATGACAGGGCTTCCCCCACCCCCTAACCTTCATTTAAATAGAGGGGATAGAGCCATTGTAAGGGAAGGATCTGCCACTTCCCCATAAGTACTGTCGTACATAACTTCATTACATACGATGGTACTTACGCTAAGGGAACATCTGCTGCATGCATGTGCAGTTGTTCCCTGACAGTGAATTTACGCAAATGGCTGTTACGGGTAACCCTACTAGGGTGTGGAGTCTAACTAGGGCCTGGTCTTCACTAGAGCCCCTGATGGTGGGGATAGTCTGGGCTGCAGGACACCTAGTAGGTCGCATCCCCTAGTGGTATCACCCGGCAGAATAAACGGAAGTGCAGTGAGAGACAGAGGTCTGGTGAGAAAGGAAGGAAACAAGAAAGCGTGAAATAGAGGCACTAGAAGAGGCTAGGCCTGACGTACAAAGCGGTGACAGACAGGGAGAAAACGGAAAGGCGAACTTAGCCAAACAACCAACGAATCATCCCCTCCCAAAAGGGGAAAACCCGCAAACACACGTGGAACAAAGTGAACGAACACAGATGGAGGAAACTGGGCAGGAGCGGGAATTAATAGGGGCACTCAGAAATCACAATGGCCCAAGGCAGAAGCACAAAGCACTATAACAAAGACAGCAAGTCACAGGCTGGAGATCCAGAAGCTATAACTGGCAGTGGGATACTGATACTGCCAGTGCTTAAGTATAGACTGCTGTCCAAGGATTGGACAGCAGCAGCCAGCCTCCACTTCCTGATTGGCTGCCCTCAGGACATAGGGAGTCGACTGCACGTCTGGAGCTAAAGTGACGCTCAAAGCAGAAGAACAGGCGGCAGCATGTTACAGAGGGACTTAGCAGGAAGACCGAAGGCGCCGGGTAAGTGCATTACATGCTGGACCTCTTAGCGCGGCGGCATGTAACAATGGCTTGTGTAAATTCACTGTCGTACAGAGCTCAGGAACTACCCCATTGTGTGTGTAAGTGGGGTAACGTTTTGAAGTCTGGATCCGGCTCCTAAAAATCAAATCAAACAATCAGATGCTGTTTCAGATGATTCTGTGGCATCATAGGATAGTACACACTGGGAAGATATTCAGTGACGCTCTCGTTTGATAACATAATCCACACGACTATTAGCAGAAAAGGCCCCAGTGTGTACCCTGCTTAGCTTACAGTTTATACAACTATTTGTTTGTATACATATATGTTTCTTCCTGTGCCCTGTATTCCTTCTGCTATGACATTTTTCTTTTGAAATAGATATATAGATTTGTAGACAAAGAAAACACTATTGCTATCATTTGAAAAGATCTCTGTATTTTTCTCAGCTAAAGGTGGAGTTTATAATATTGTAGAATCACTTAGTGTTTGTTTTCAGATGTATCTTCTACTACAGCCACATTATCTCTTAACACTTCAAAACTTGTGACTGCTCTAGTTTTCACATACAGAATCTTGTTTACAAGTGAAACCTATCCTCAGGCATCCACTTATAGCAGTTTTTTTATACTGCTAATAGATTATACTCATAGCATGTGTCACAAACCACATCAAAGGGAAAGTGAAGAGATGAAGGAGGACGTGCTTAGTGAAGGTGGGGTAGTCTCAGCAGCAGATACCGACTCTTCCATTCTTTGTGGTCGAGATACTAATACCATATAGAATACTTAAAATGTACTTCACAAGATGTCAGAGAGCTCTAACTTTAATTAAATCTCTAAACAAAGTAATAACTAACTGATCCTTCCCTTATTCTATCAGAAGTTTTCTGGCAGAGAGTTCCAGCAATGAGGTAGAGGGAGAGGGTACGGAGAACCTGGGTCATTGTCTTTCTAGAGGGCCCCGAATGCTCTAAAATCTAAAAAACAAATATCTATAGAGGGGTCCCTAATACCCCTTGACATCGCCACTAAAATCAAGGTTTTTAGCAAAAACCCAGGTTTTTGGTGGTGATCTGAAAGGTACTAGGATCCTGGTCCCAGGTCTAAATGACCTTAGACGCAGACACAGGAAAAAAGATGAGTTATTCTATGTCAGACCCTGGTAAGTGTAAGGGTTTTTCAACCTGGGTCTCACCTGACACACCTGATTGGAGGGATTTGTTTTCTGTTGCTATGCAACAGTAAACAAATCCCTCCCCATGAGCCATGCACTGCCCCTATACTGTCAGGGCAGACGCGGGACCAGGAATCTACCCTGCAGTGTGAAAGGCTCTAACCTGGGAATTTCAGTCAGAGCTGGTCTTAAAATGGGGTTTTTCTTTATTGTCCCAGCAATTCATCAGGCAATAAGGCGGGTTGAAAAATCCTGTTTATTGCCTTTGGTGATGTAAAAGGGGTATCAGAAGGGGTGTGGATCGCCACAAAAATTTTTTAGAATGGTCTTTTTCCCCTAGCCAGTTGGGAACTGGCTGAGAAATCAATTGCTTCTTGCAGAAGAGAAGCAATCGCTCCACGGAAGAAAGAAGATGGAGCTGCAAATGTTGACTATTAATGTAACCTCAACACTTACACTAATCCCTACCCTAACCCTCCCCTTACATAACCTTTACACTAACTCTCCCATCCCTGCAACCAAAGCCTAAGACTCCCCCACCCACAGCCTGACCCTAAGACTCCCCTCCCCACAGCCTGACCCTAAGACTCCCCTCCCCACAGCCTGACCCTAAAACTCCCCTACCCAGAGCCTGACCCTGACTCCCCTCCCCACCGTCTCACCCTATCTCTCCCCTCCCCGCAGCCTAACCCTAAAACTCCCAACAGACTCCCAACCCTAAAACTCCCCATAGACTCCACTGTAATACTCACCTGTCCAGTGGTTCTGCGGTGGTGTGACAGATCTGTGGTGACGGCTTCTGAATGAATGAATGAATGGGTATGTAGATCGGCTTACTTACCCATTCATTAATAAAATCTTCTAGTTAGTGATATTTTCGAAATAGAGACAGCTTAAAATTAGCTTTCGGCAACAGCATTTTCTCAGTGGCGACTGCATCCCCCTAATAAGTGACTGTCCCATTGCTTCAAATTCCTCTTGGGAAGTCTGGGGGGACAAGTCACTAATGGTCTAAAGCAAGGGTCAGGGAACTTTTTTACCTTTTACCCCAAAATATATTTAGATACGCCGACGTTACCCCTTAGATTTGAAAGGACGGAAAATATACAAAAAAATAAAGCAGGAATTACCAAGTAAATACACAGAGATTACACTCTGCACGTCTATCATACCCTGTGCCCCTTCATAACACGCTGCCCCTTCATTATACACTGTGTCCCTTCATCACACACTGTGCCACCTTTACCATACACTGCACGTTCATCATACCCTGTGCCCCTTCATAACACGCTGCCCCTTCATTATACACTGTGCCCCTTCATCACATACTGTGCCACCTTTATTCCTCACTTCCCCTTCACTACATACTGTGCTATCTTTATCCCCCCTGCCCTTTCATCACATACTGTACCGCCTTTATCACATGCTGCCCCTTCATCACATACTGTGCCACCTTTATCCCCCCTGCCCCTTCATCACATGCTGCCCCTTCATCACATACTGTCCCCATTTGTAAGCTGCTCCTTAATCACATACTGTCCCCCTTCATCTGCTGCTCCTTCATCACATACTGTCCCCCTTCATCTGCTGCCCCTCTGCTCCTTTACTTACCTTTTATTTGACCTTCTTCTTTAATCTTCTGGCTTATGGCTCCCAGCTGAGCTCCTCTCTAAATTCCGGGCATATTGACGTCACGCCCAGAAGACAAACAGTACAGAAGAAGAGGAGGCCGGGTCCCGCTGCCATAAGGTAAGTTTGGTTTTTTTTAATTACAGCTTCAGCAATTAAATTAAATTCCTGGGGGTAATGGACGGTCGTGCTGCCGAGACACAGCCGGGCATGCATATAGATTCATATAGATGCATATAGATTCATAAAGCTTCATATAGATGCATATAGATTCATATAGATTCATATAGATGCATATAGATTCATATAGATACATATAGATGCATATAGATTCATATAGATACATATAGATTCATATAGATGCATATAGATGCATATAGATACATATAGTTTCATATAGATTCATATAGATGCATATAGATTCATATAGATACATATAGATACATATAGATTCATATAGATTCATATAGATGTATATAGATTCATATAGATGCATATAGATGCATACAGATTCATATAGATGCATATAGATACATATAGATTCATATAGATGCATATAGATTCATATAGATGCATATAGATACATATAGATACATAGATTCATATAGATTCATATAGATGCATATAGATACATATAGATAGATATGGATTCATATGCAGGCTGTGTCTCAGCAGCGCGACCATCCATTACCCTCAGAAATTTAATTTTTACCCCATTTGGGGTAATATACCCCGGTTCCCTGACCACTGGTCTAAAGGATGTGAGAACTATTGTTTTATTATTATTTTTTATATATATATATATATATATATATATATATATATAAATAAATGGTAGGGGGCGCTTGCGTACCACCGTATCAAGTGCTTTACACACTCAGCAAACCATAAATTCCAAAAGTACTTTAAAAACTTCAAGCTTTAAAATCCAATATGAAAGCACTAGGGTCCACAGGGGTCCGCAGCTACCCTTCTTTAGGTCGGCTTCTGCTGCCGTCCAGAACTACAGATAAAACGAAAAGGAACAAGGGAGCTCCTCGTAGTGCATTAAATGAGGATTTATTGTTTGGGCGTGGCTTGGCGGCTCAAGGGAGCAGTCGCATGTTGGGAGAGCTCCGGGCCATATAGTGCAATAAGCACTCGATTCTGTGCCAAAAGCGGCTCCCAGCTTCTCGCAAGAGGGGTTCTATACCCCCACCACCTACCTGCTACATGCAGATCCCCTGTTCAAGCAGAGCGACACGCCGGACCAGCGCCGGAGTACCGGGGCCTTCCCTCGTGGTGAGCCGCGCTAGGCTCAGGACACCCAGCTTCAGCGCTTACCTACCCGGAAGAAGGATTAGCGGGATCTGGAGGGGTCTGACTCCCGAAGGTACAGCTGCAGACGACAGATAGTGGAGTGCGGCGATGGGGACGGACGCCATAGGGAGGCAGGTGCGTCACGCAGGGTTGCGGCGATCCAACCATCATACCAGGCCCTGGGATGCACGGACACATCGCGGGGGCCTGTACACAGAGGATAGCAGCTCCCTTGCAGCTGCAGACAGTGGATGGGCTGCTGTTTGCACCTCTGTACTGGAATGACCCTTCTTCAGTCAGACTCTCCCCCATATTGCAGATCTTCAAGCGCTCACTCAAAACGCACTTGTTCAGGCTAGCATACCCCCTCACTTCGTACCCTCTTGTCCCCATCTGCTACCCTTTCACGCCATCCCCACCTGGTGGCTCCCTCTCAACCTCTCACTGCGCTCTATCCCCTTCTCCCTGATCTGCCACGCTTGACACTTCGCATTTTGCCTTGCGTTTTGTGCTTGCTTCACTTTATTGTATTTTTGTGGACTATGCTGTCCATCCCTATCCTCAGGTTTGTATTGTATTTTGTATGGCGCGGGCGCCCTAGAAATAAACTATATTAATAATAATGATAATAATCTTGCAGAATAGTTTTCCGTGTGCAAAGAGATCATCTGCCGCGTGCACGTGCAGTTCCTGGGCCAACTTACGCAAACCACTTCCGTTAATTCGGCAACCTTCTTAGTTCAGGATCAGGGGCCGTATTCAGAGATGTGTTTGTTCAAAAGTACGCAATTGTACGCACACATGTACCAAGCCTACACCTACCAACACCCATGACACTCCCCTCTCACGGCCGTGCAATCATAGACATACGCCTCCATAGACCACCTCTGACTTTGTGTGTACATACGTGCGTATATGTATGCCATACGTATGATTCAATGTAACCACGCCCTCAGACTCATTTAAATGCCTCCCCCCACCCTCTTTCACGTAAGTTTTCTGGTACGTATTTGAACCCTGCCCATCCGTACTTATGTCCCCAAGTGTGATTCACATTTCCGTGCACTTACGTGTGTATATTCTACGTTACTTACATAAATAAAGTTACTACGCATGCGCAGGCAAAACGTACCTAAAAATATGCATGCTACTTCATGTGAAAACGGATCTGTGAATACAGCCCCAGGTCCTTTGGGGGTAAGGGAAAAACAGGTGCAAATGTACAGCTCGGCTATACCATTTTGCATTGCAAGGGGTGCTAATTAATTAAAATTCTTTTGCATTCAGGTAAAATAATTTAGTTTTGTAAATGGAACTCGCATACTGTATAACTGCTGTTTCATTTGTAAATCACATTGCAACATGGATTTTTCTCTGGTGTACACTTGCACCTGTTTTGCAGGTGTAAGTGCAGCTTTGGATCAGCCTTTATATGAGATAATATTCCAATTCCTGTCTTTTCGTGGGTAGTTTGCTTGATAACGTAGAATGGAAATGAACTTGTTAAAAGAAAACATGGTCTGTCCTCCCCTTCTCTCCTGGGTAAACCAACTTTTGGCTGTTGGCATATATAGTGAGGGGACCCCACTGCTGCAGGGCGCCAGTGGCGAATTTGCCATTCTTGGTGTTCTCTGGCAAATGCCGCCAAACCAAACGTCCTGCACGGTGTTGGCCTGTAAGCACACCCCCCACCTGTGGACGTCGGTCCCTCATACCACCCTCATGGAGCCTGTTTCTGACCGTTTAAGCAGACACATGCAGTGGCCTGCTCTGGTAGCCATGCTATGCTTTGGACACTACGCTGACAGACACAGCAAACCTTCTTGCCACAGCTCGCATTGATGTGCCATCCTGGATGAGCTGCACTACCTGAGCCACTTGTGTGGGTTGTAGACTCCGTCTCATGCTACCACTGTAAGCACCGTGGCCTCCTCCACGTCTCCTGATGTACTGGCCTGTCTCCTGGTAGCGCCTCCATGCTCTGGACACTACGCTGACAGACACAGCAAACCTTCTTGCCACAGCTCGCATTGATGTGCCATCCTGGATGAGCTGCACTACCTGAGCCACTTGTGTGGGTTGTAGACTCCGTCTCATGCTACCACTAGAGTGTAAGCACCGCCAGCATTCAAAAGTGACCAAAACATCAGCCAGAAAGCATAGGAACTGAGAAGTGGTCTGTGGTCAACACCTGCAGACCATTCCTTTATTGGGGGGTGTCTTGCTAATTGCCTATAATTTCCAACTGTTGTCTATTCCATTTGCACAGCAGCATGTGAAATTGATTGTCAATCAGTGTTGCTTCCTAAGTGGACAGTTTGATTACACAGAAGTGTTATTGACTTGTAGTTGCATTGTGTTGTTTAAGTGTTCCCTTTATTTTTTTGAGCAGTGTATATAGAACAGTTCATAACACAATGATCTTATGTTAAAAGCTCACAACATATAAATAATACACTTAATAATATAAGCTTGTACCTGTGGGATTATCTAAATTTTTAATAAAAAAAAATAATATACAGAATCTAAAGAGTAATAATAGATAGAAAGAATGGCATCCAAGATTCAAGAAACAGAATCATTGAACCAGTTGTCATTGACAGTTGATCAGTTTTAAATCTATAAACCAAAAAACTGTATTTGTAAATTATGTACAGATGGTAACTGTTTATGTGACATTGGGTCTGATCCAGACCTAGTTAAGTGCTTGAAATGAGTTATTCCTGGACTAAACCATGTTGATTTCAAGGGGAGTCAAGTTAATTGTATTCTTTGCATGCCGGGATATATCTTTGAATTGGTTACTGCACACAGATACTGACCAGCTTTACTATCACACTGTTATTTAGACTTGGGATAGGAAACATCACCTCTCAACTCTAATACTGTTTGCAACAGATGAAATATGACTCCCCTGCAATCACCATGGTTTAACCCAGGAGTAACTAAGTTCATGCACTTAACTAGGTCTGGATCCAGCCCGTTTTGAGAGTTTTTTCTCTTGTTGATTTATAGTTCTGCTGGGGTAGAATAGTGGCTATTGTGGCACACGTTCCTCTCACATGATTATGTTTAATTGTTGTCAGAAAACAATAATTTTATTTAGATTTCTGTGATGGAATTTTCCCTGATAAGGGAAAGAAGATGAAAGAGCCAAAGGACCTAGGGCGACAGAACATTTAGATCTCCGTAAATAATCCCTCACTTTAAAGTATATTGAGATTTACTTTCAGAGAAATGCATTTCATATTAGAATTGATATCATCGTGGCCTCAAAGACTGATAAGAAAAGTGTGAGATATGTTTCAATGTATTTTTATCTATTTTTTATGACTTAGGACCGTTTTCACACCTAAGTGTGAGTAAGGTGCCGACAGATCCGCACCTAACTCACCCGTCCTGCCCCTAACATGCCCTCCGTTTTTTAGGTACCTTATGAGACTGACGAGTGCCATAGGGCTACCTTATCTTATCTTACCATGCATAGTTCCTTCTTAAGAAGGAACCCACACACGGACCTTTTCCCCCGCCCTCCCCGGCTAATATAAATCCCTCCCACTTCTGCCTAATCACTCCCCAAAGCAGCATTACTCCGCCTCTTTCTATCTAAACTACTCTGTGCGGTCTTTAAAGACCACACAGAGGCAATCTATGTACCTAACTGGTAGGTAGATTGCATACATGACCTACTACACATGTTAGTAGGTAATTTCCTAAATATACGCACCTAAGAAGCAGAAGCTTCTTAGATGTGAATACAGCCCTTAAGCTGGACACGCACTGTGACGGCATCCCCGGCTTTGGACTAATCACTCCAATATCCAGGGCAATAGCCAAGTGGACCTGATCCAGACCTTCGTGTGCTTTCCATATGCTCATGTCCAGAACCTTACCTTAAGTTCTATGCAAGCATCTGCGTCTGTCCAAACGTCCAAAAGTGCATACCGCTGCCCACTCTCTTTGCAGATCCAAAGTGAGGCCTCGTCAGACGGATCTTCCTGTGTACCGAACTAAGTTCCGCAGACTTAGAGATCTGTAGCATAACATCTGGCGCACATGTCCAGAAAAACACCCAACTTCCGGAAACAGCTTGCAGAAGTCAGGTGTCATTCCTAATTCAAACTGATTGATAAGCAGGGTAAACACTGGAGCTTTTCTCTTCTTTCAGCTGCCACACTAAGGGGTCTATTTACAAAGTTCATTTTCATGTGATAATGGCCATTTTCATGTGAAAATGGGCATTATCACATGAAAATGACCTGTTTCTTATTTACAGACAATAGATCGCCATGGAAAATAGTAGTTTCCATGGCGATCCATGTTACTATCGGGGGTCTCCGCTGGCCCGTTCATTTCAGAGTGGGTCGGCGCTTCCTTATATTTACAAAGCCTCGGAGCGGAGTTTTACACTCCCCTCCAGGCGTAAAACTAACGCCAGCTCAGGCTGGCATTAGGGGTTATCTCCAGCGATGTCTCCATATACCCCTCTTTTCCTCCCCCTAATAGCTGTTATTAGGGGGAGGAAAAGGGGGGTATGTATGGGGACACTGCTGGAATACCGCTATGTGTTAAAATGTAAAAATAAAAAGTAAAAAAAAAAAGTTAATTATATTTTTATGTAAAAATTTAATAAATGCACCTATAATATATAAAACTGTTAAAAAATGTAAAAAAAATTAGCAAAACTTACCCGTTCGGAAGAAGAGTCGGACTCAGTCCAGATATGAAGGCATGCGCAGTGTTTTTTCATATCTGGACCTGAAATTTTCAAAGTGAGGAATCAGAGTCTCTGCCCATGCGCATACTTCGTATGAATGAAATGTCCTGCGATGAGCAGAGACATCATCACGGGACCTCGCAGGACCTTGCAGATAAAGTGAATAATAGTAAATTTAATGAACGATGCTGCCAGGCTCGCTGCGAGGAGAAGCGAGCCTGGATTTGCATTGTTCATTAAAAAACGATCGCATAGGTAAATAGACCCCTAAGAGAAGAGAGCAGAGAGGATCAGTGGTAGTTAGTAAATCAGTGGAGGCACAATCAGGTCCCGTGTAAATCAGGTCCCGTGTGTGTGGAAGGGTTAGTGTTACAGATTTAGCAATGGATATGTAGGGATCCAAAATCACAGGGCCGCAGAGATCTGATTGCATATGAATCAGAGCTTAGGATCCAGAGCTGTCTATAAGGTACCTAATATACATTTTTCCCAACATCCCCTGTCCCCTGCACCTCTGTCACTCTAGCCCCAGGCTAATAACTTCAGGAGTGATTGATAGAAGCCGGTGAGGAAGTACTGCTTTCTGCATCAATGCATTTCACTGATACCACTTTCACATCACCACCCTGGCAATGTCCTGCGTCTTACAACCCGGAATATTGGCAAGTCCAACAGATGACCCCAGGGTCACAGACCGAGGAATGATCCTTTTCACACAGAAGGGTTGACTTGGGTAAATTCCAGGACCCGGGTCTGCCCTGACAGTGTGATGGGTGGCATGTGACTCCCAGCGAGAGATTTCTTTACTATTGCCATAGCAACAATAAACAAATCCCTCCAATCAGGTTTTTTTTGTGTCCTGGGTAAAAAAAAACCAAGGTCACACCTTTCACACTGCACCCTTACCGGGGTCGGACCTGGGAAAAAACTTTCTTTTCTCCCGGGTTCGATTCCCAGGTCATTAGACCCGGGAAGAGGACTCCAGAACATTTCACACAGCACCTCAACACAGGTTGTTGGATCCTTCCCCTGCAATAACCCGGATTTTTGGTGATGATGGGCCTGATCCTGAGCTACGGCCGCCGTCGCTAGTGCGCATGCGCTGGGCAGATGTTGCCCGGTTTCACTATGGAAAACTAGGACGCTGG
>WWET01000430.1:589942-605337 GCA_011038615.1 Limnodynastes dumerilii | reverse complement strand
GCGGCCGTAGCCGTACTGCGCATGCGCCGGGCAGATGTTGGTCGGCGTCGCTACGGCAACGCCCGATCGTGGATCGAGTGTCCGTAGCAGCGTCGTAGGGACGCTGGAAGGGACATGTCCCAGCGGCCCTACGTTCAGGTTAGTGTAGGTGGGCGGGGGGAGCTAGTTTAATGAGGGTGGGAGGGCGTGCTAGGCGGCCATATGCTCCTGTGCGAGCATATGGTCCTTTCCTTACGCCAGCTGAAGTTAGGGTAGCCTTCAGCCGGCGCAAGGAAGGGGCCATACGCCCGCAGAGGGGGAGTGCCAGGGGGAGGCAGCGATGTAACGCTGAGCGTTAGCACGCTCAGCGCTACATCGTACCTCAGGATCAGGCCCGATGTGAGGTCTATGGGTATGATGTGAGGTCAGGGGATGAGTCAGCCACTATCAGTCATTGCACTCGCTCCTTCCTTGAACAGAAAATTACTGCATACTTTAAGTTTGATAAACCTCTTCTAGGACTATTTAAATGTATAGATTTATAAGACAATAATAAAGTGTCTGAACATATGGTATAAATAGTGAAAAATCCATATTATTTCACATTTTGGGACCTTTTGTGCCAGTTAGTAAAGCTTGAAATCTGCATTTCTCTTGGCATGACCACAGAGTTTGAATGGAAGCTTTAACTTTGGCCTGTGCCAGGGAGAATGATAATAAAAAGGACAGAATCTATTACACTGATAAAAATGCTAAAACTATAATAAATCTGTGATAAAACCTCAATGGGACTGATCCAGAACTACGCCTCGGAGCGAATTTACGCGTGGCAGAGATGTAAAATCGCTGTTTTGTACGCACTGCGCATGCGCACCATATAAAATACGCACATTAACGTAGCGTAATTGTGAACATATGGGCCATTCACGTATGTGACACGTAAATACTTACGTGTGGGCGTGTCAATTTTACATTACTCCAAAATACGTCTGAAATATGTGAAGTAGGCGGGGGGTGGTATTTAAAGTGTACAGTATGGGCGTGCTTAGCTGCGTAAATTCGTCTAGCCCATACGTACGTGTGCGTATGACTGCGATTACGTTGGAAAAAGTTAAGGTAGGGTTTGGAAAGCGGTGTGCCGAGGGGAGTGTAGCGAATTTACGCGCACGAAAATATGCTACGCGAATAAACGTACGGCACACGTAGTTCTGGATCTACCCCAATGTGTTTAATTTGGCATTGATAAACCCAGGAAGATTGTATATTCTAGTAATAAGTTACAACAACAACCACTCATAATGGCGAGAAAAAAATCATTCAAAACTATTTTTAACTATGGCACTTACAAGCGTCATAGGGCTACCTTATCTAACCGTGCGGAGTGTCTTTCTTAAGAAGGACACCCCGCGCGGACAATGCCTCCCCCCCTCCGCCCTTCCCGGCTAATCTGAATCCCTCCCACTTACATAGTTGATGAGGTTGAAAAAAGACAACAGTCCATCAAGTTCAACCTATAACACCCCCCGCGGATAGCATTACACCGCCTCTTTCAACATAAACTACTCTGTCTTTAAAGACCGCACGGAGGCAACTTACGTACCTAACTGGTACATAGATTGCGTAAATGACCTACCACGCATGCATAGTAAGTCACTTACTAAATATACGCACCTAAGAAGCTTCTGCGGTCCAATGTGCTTGTGACAGTGCTCAATATTAATTAGATAGGTAGACGATAGATAGATAGATAGATAGATAGATAGATAGATAGATAGATAGATAGATAGATAGATAGATAGATAGATAGATAGATAGATAGATAGATAGATAGATAGATAGATGTGAGATAGATGGTAATATTAAACCCCACAAAATGCCCACTGGAAGCAGTGATTCCCAGAAACACACCCTTGGGTAGCCGTAATGTACATAATCAGTAAATCTTAATAAAATGATAATTACTAGTGATTCCCTGTAATATGCAAAGCATTAGGCAATGCAAAACATAATATGTTGATCAAATATTTATATGCATTTGTATAAAACATTCAATATGTTTTGCAGACTCACAAAATATTTTAGCAAGAGTAAAATGTTAAAATATCAAACACCAGTGAAAGGTTTTCTAAATATATTTATGTAACCTACTTTCAGCTGGAGTTATGTGTCACATAGCAACATTCACAGTCTTCAGCGTAGGCCGTTCCCTGGCATTCGTGCACAGGATCATCAATGAACAGATAATCATCAATAAATGGAATCCTTCTATAATGCTCAAGATATTGGTCACATAACAGTACTTTGGGCCTGATCTAGACCTACGCATGAGAGCGGAGCGTATTATCGCTCCAGCGTAAAAACTTTCACTCCCACGACACTCCCCTTAACTTTACCTCCGTACGCCGGCTGAACCCTACCTTAACTTTTCCTGGCGTCGGTACGAATTTTCGTAGCGATGCGCTGATCGTACCGGACTAAGCACGTCCATACTGTACAATTTAAATGGCTCGACCCGCCTACATTCCCTAACTCCAGCGTCCGTACTAACTTCATAATATAAACACGCCCTGTCGTCGGAAAAAACGCAAAGAATACGGACGCCTGTATTGCCGCTACGAAAAGGTCTTTGGAACGACCGGAAGTTGTCACTCTGCACATGCGCAGTGCGTTTTTTCTGCCGAATTTACACTTACGACCAGCGTACGTTCGCTTGCGAGCGTAGGTCTGGATCAGGCCCTTTGTCAGTACAATGCTACAATGCTGGGTCCAATTGGCTTTAGGTGTAGTAGGTCAGCTTGATATTTGGCATGCCGACAGGGTTAACTGCTCAACACTTTTTCAGAGGGGAGCGGGCAGGAGCAGGGACAAATTAAGGAATTAGAGATTTGTTTACTATTCTTTTAATGGTTTTGGCAATGATACTGTTACAGATGTTTGACTGGATCCACATTTAGGAACGTTAGGCTACTTACGAACGCAAGGTGATTTGTTTTGACTGGAGGGCGCATCCGCTAAAATGGGTGGGGGGATGCATGGTAATTGTACAGTGTGGGAGGGATATCCCACACTCGTGCGGATCAGTGGTCGTACGGACCGTTGATCTGCACCCTTTAGTTAAAGCAGGCTTATGGCAGCGTAAGCCCGCACGAGAGAGGGGAGTGACATGGGGAGGTCACTCCCCTCTTTCTGACGGATGGCAGACTACTGCACATATGGAAAGCGTAAGGGAGTCTGGACACGGTTCCTTATCCTAATGTCAGGTCCCACCCAGTGGTGCAATGTTATTGGTTGATATTGCCAGCCTTAACATTTGACCTGGATGTGTTTCCTGCTTCCTGTTGTGAAGTTGCTGCTGTATTCCTGTCACCCACGAGCTCAGCGCCGGTCCGGAAACAGACCACGCCGGACCAGAGGCGCAGAGTCTAACCCCAAGCCAGGTATTCACCAGAGCCCCTGATGGTGGGGATAGACTTGGCTGTAGGCAAGGGGCAGATTGCGGCCCTCTGGACAAGCGCACAGACACAGAGACGGGGAGGCGAGATCAGGAGAGCAGGAGTAGTAGTTGCAGGCAGAGAAGACACTGCTACTGAAGCTGGATACGATGAGATGACTGGAGCTGTGCTGGAACCAGAGGAACAAGAACACTGGAGCAGGACTTGGAGAGAACCCGGAACCAGATGGAGTAACCCAGACAGGAACCAGGAAGCCAGAGCACATGAGAGAACTCGCAGACACAGATCAGCAGGCTAAGATAGCTGTTGCTCTGACGGTGCTATGAAGTAAATGGGGGCTTTAAATAGAGCAGGTGATGAGGCAGTCCAGCAAGGTAGTGAGTGCATCTGAGAGATCATGCTGCAGCAGGAAGTGAACCAGGAAGTGCAGAGGCAAAGGGAATCATGTGACAGGCAGAATGTAAACAAAGGCAAATGTGCAGGGAACTGAAGGAACCGTGACAATAACACTTGACTTTTGTTATCTAGCAGTTTGTGCCTGAGTTCTTATTCAATGCATCAGAAACAGATAAAGCCGACATTGTGGTGCCGCTGTATCATTGCCAAATCTATTATTGTTGCCATACAGGCTGTCAGCTTTAGCTCTTCTCCCTGAAACAACTAAAACTACACACTACATAATAGCATTTGAATTTACTGTATAGAGAAGATAGGAGCATTTCCATCCCATTCCTCCATTCTTTTTTTCTTATTATCCTTGGAAGCCTGTAATAGAGATCCTCTATCCTCAGCATTTAGAGCTTTTTCCATTGTATCTACAGGATATTTTGTTCAAGAAGTGTTTGTTTTACATTTTCATTCTGTTGAGCAAAATACTCAGTTTTTAAGAGATTGGATTGGATCCAGACCTATGAATGGGTGTTTTGAGGGGAGGGCGAATGTTACGTGTGTTTTACGCATGTAGGGCTGGATCCAGACCTTGTTAAGTGCATGAACTTAGTTACTCAAGGGCTAAACCATGTTAATTGCAGGGGGATCCAAGGTAATTGTATTCTTTGCATGCAGGGATATATCTTTGAATTGCTTACTGCACACAGATACTGACCAGCTTTACTATCGCACTGTTATTTAGACTTGGGATAGGAAACATCACCTCTCAACTCTAATACTGTTTGCAACAGTTGAAATATGACTCCCCTGAAATCAACATGGTTTAGCCCAAGAGTAACTAAGTTCATGCACTTAACAAGGTCTGGATCCAGCCCGTAATTCTTATCGTAAGAAATTTAGTTCTGTACAATAGGAATTACGAGGAAATTGGCTGTGCTTCCCCTCTGCCTGCCAAGGTGGGCAGGGGAAGCATTTAAATTGTACAGTTGGGAGGGATTAGGTATTTATGAGCGGATCAGTGGTCAGCTTGTGAGACTAAAGGATGCCCTATGGCAGCGTAAGTCTCACAATATGCGCACAAGAGAGGGGAGTGACAAGGGGAGTTCACTCTCTTCTCTCGTGTGGACTGACAGATCCCTCCACATACAGAAAGCGTGCAGAGCATGGATCAGTTCCATTGTTAACATAGGATTAACCACTTTCTTAACAAATTTTCTATGTTGTATTGTGGTATTCCTCATTGAAAATGTAATTATTAAGGGCCTGATTCAATTAGCTCTGCACACCGCGTTATTTGCGATGCGAAGCTAATCAAGCTAATTTATTGTGTGGATTTTTATGCGCACCCCTAAATTTTGCCTACCGTAATAGATGGGAAAAAACGCACAGCAAGCTTTTTCCCATCTTCGCTGTAAATTGCATCGGTCACACAGCGTAGCTTTGGCTGATCCCTGTCTGTACTACTCCCTGCAATAGACGCTGCTGCATATCTATATATCTATATACTATGCTGCTCTGACAGATTTAAAGGTATACTTCAGAGCTGTCAGAGCAGATCTGCAGCAGCACCTTTCAGGAATAGGAAGCCATTCAGCTTAAATCAAACGTCAAAAGACCAAATAATCATTCAGAGCATTTCTGGTGCTTTTTTTTGACGTTTGAAAAATTAATCCTGGCCATTAACAGCGATTATTTGCCCGATCACTTGATAATTGGGGACCTGATTCACACTTAAGAATCTTCTTAAAATAAGAACTTAAAGTCACACCTGGGCTAAACCATGTTGATTGCAGGGGAGTCATATTTCATCTGTTGCAAACAGTATTAGAGTTGAGAGGTGATATTTCCCAGCCCAAGTTTAAATAACAGTGTAATAGTAAAGCTGGTTAGTGTCTGTTTTCAGTAAGCAATTCAAAGATATATCCCTGCATGCACAGGATACAATTAACTTGACTCCCCCTGAAAACAACATGGTTTTGCCCAGGAGTGACTATAAGTTTCTATTTTAAGAAGATTCTTAAGTGTGAATCAGGTCCTGGATGATTAGGCCGATAATCGCTCTAGTGTATAACCAGCTTAACTCTCCTTTCCAGCTTCTGAACCCGTAGTTAGGTGCCTAATGGCATTTAAGAGTGCCATAGGCTACTTTATCTTACCATTCATATTTTCCTTTTTAAGAAGGAAATTACACATGGATAAAGGCTCCCCCCGCCCTCCCCGTCTAATCTACATCCCTCCTTCCACCCACTTCTACCTAACTACCCCCCCCAAGGCAGCACTGGCACGCTCTTTCATCCTCACCTACTTCATGCTGTCTTTAAAGACTGCGCGTGCTCAACCCACTTAGGTACGTAGATTGCATAAATGACCTGCTATGCATGCATAGTATTTCATTTACTAATTCTCTGCACTTAAGAAGCAGAAACTTCTTAACTGTGAATCCGGTCCTACGTTCCTATTGTATGTACATACTCGCTGTCAGTTGCGTAAGTTCTACCCAGGTGCCCAAATGCAAAGTAACTTTTGGTGCCCCCACCCCCGTGACGCAATGGCTTGATGACGTCACGCCTGACAGTCCATGTGGGGCGGAGGGAGAAGTGAGCGGAGAGGGGAAGTGGTGGTCTGTCTGTAAGTAACCTCCCTCTCTGTTTAAGACCAGTTTAATTTGTTGCTGGCCCAACCTGGCTGCCTGTGGACTTGCACAGCACACAGAGACTCACTTAGGGACACAAGCAGGGACACTGGTCTGCACCTAACAGACTGTAAATCAGGCACAAAGGGCCGGATCCAGACCTAAGTGCTTGTTACGTTTCATCACTTGGCATATTTACGCTAGCGTATTTTCTATGCACTCCCTTAGGTACTCTCCTCGCTCGTACGTACTTTGGTCATTTTACGTTTCTCAAACCCTACCTTAACTTTTCAAAGCATAAGTTCGGCTGTACATAATGGATTCACGTACGTAACGGCCTAACCTAACTGTACAATCTAAATGCCTCACTCCGCCTACAAAGCATATTTCCGGGTGTCGAATGGATGACCCGCCCCTTTGTTTGTACTTACGCTGATGGTACATACGTTTAGAGTTATGTGGCGTAACATCATGTGCAGTACATACAAATAGGCGATTTTATGTCAGCGGCTAGAGTAAAAACGCTAGTGGGGTGTGGGTCCCCGCTTAGAACCGTTAGACGCCTCGATGAGACATAGCAATCGATCCACAGAGCACTGAGCTTTCGGTGCTCCAAAAAGTAAGTAAAAAATGTACCCTAATCCTTTCCCTAATTCTAACTCTAACCCTCCCCTCTCATTACCCTAAACCTAACCCTCCCTTCCCCGGAGCTTGACCCTAACCCTCCCTCCCTTGCAGTCTGACCTAACCCTCCCTACCCCGCACCCTGGAGAGGTTACTCACCTTTCCCTGCGGTCCAGTGGTGGTGGAGGGATATCGGCGGTGGCGGTATTTGCGAATGAGAATGGGTGAAGTATGCCGATCGGCATACTCACCCATTATAAAAAATTATAAACTGGAGAGTATTCGAAATCAGAAGTTTGGAAATCAGAAGTTCTAACCGGGGACTGCAACCAACGCTAGCATACTTAGGTCTGGATCTACCCCAAAGTGCTTAAACAGGCTACCATATATACCAAAAGTCAGGGACCTTCCCCACAGAGCAACAGGGATTCTCCATCATCACCATCTTTTATCTGCTGAAGATCCTGATTCACCAAGAATAGGAAGACATAGAGTAAAGCATAGAGGGTGAAGTGTTGAACGTGAGATCACAGATCTGTATTAGGGAAAGCTTATTACTTAGCTAGATTAGCGGGATCATGAAGGCTGCCACCTAGTCTCCTAGGTAGACCGCATATACGCAATCTACGTAACAAAAAGAAACGTAGATTACGTAAAAAAAATTACTACGCATGCGCAGTATCAAATTTCGGTTAACACCAGATGCAATACGTCCGGTGGTCTGCATACGGGCCATCTTACCAGTGTGTACTGTCCAAAGATGCTCAAAAATCTTTTGAAAAGGTCTGTGAACTTTTGATTTGATCTTTTGGAGCTCCTAATATGCCAGATCAATGATGGAAAGATGTCTTTTTTTCTTTTTGCAAGTGTGTACTGTGTCTATTAGTAGCTCTTTAAACAGTACACACTGGTAAGATATATGGTGAAATGATTTTTGATTGTGTGATTGGAAAGATTATCTTTTGAAAAGCCCATTGTGTACCCTGCCTTAGAGACACTAGTTGCCAAAAACAAAAATATGTCCTAAAGTCAGATATTAATGTGAAAACAGACTGAAATACTATTTTATACAGTGCCAGAAAGAATTGATGTGACCATGAAAACAGAAATGGATACAACTAGAGGTAAGCCCCAAATCTCTTGAAGTATTTTTAACCCATGTTACATCCCAGCTGCCACGTAATCACATGGTATAATCAATATCAAATCAGAAGAGCACATGTCAATCAGCAACAAATTTCATGGGGCAGCCTGGCAAGACACAACCTTCGCTGACATTGACACTAAGAAATGGAATTCTCACAGCAGTTGTCAACACGCTGGGATAACAAAACACAGAGCACTATGGGAATTCATTAAATATTTGGCATATGACAATGAAATCCACAGCAACCGCATGACTGTATTGAATATTCATCACAGCATAAACGAAAAGGTTCATTGTAGGATGGTATGATAAATCATTATTATTTATCAAAATTACTTCAGTAATTCCAACACAATGGGGCAGATCCAGAACTACGCATTTCCGCAAATTTACGTGTGGCGGAGACGTAAATTCGCAGATTTGTACGCATTGCGCATGCGCACCGCAGAAAATACGCACATTCACGTAGCGTATTTTCAAACGTATGGGTAATTCACGTATTGCAAACGTAAATACTTACGTGTGGGCGTGCCAAATTTACGTTACTGACCAATACGTGCGTTTTACGTGAAGTAGGCGGGGGGTGGTATTTAAAGTGTACAGTATGGGCGTGCTAAGCTGCGTACGTTCGCGTAGTCTGTACGCCCGTTAGCGGACGTATTCTGTTACGTTAGGAAAAGTTAAGGTAGGGTTTGGGTCGCGTAATTTGAGAAAATACGTCCGTGCAAGGGGTGTGCCGTGGGGAGTGTATTGACCTTACGTGTACGAAAATACGCACCGCTAAAATACGTACGCACACACAGAGTTCTGGATCTACCCCAATGGGTTTTTTTAAAATAAATAATAATAATTAATATTCTTTATTATAGAGCAGCACAAATAGCCAGTCTGCAAATTACATACATCATAACATGGCAAAACAATATATACATGTTGGTGAAGCTCAAGTAAAGTAATCCATCTTTGACTGTGTTACCAGAAGATGGCACTGAAGGTAGTTCAACTAGCGAAACAAACAATGTGTGTCAGAAGGTACGCCTTGCTCCGTACGTTAGAATGCACCAATGTTATTTGTTCCCAGTCCATAGGCTGATGCCACAAGAATTTTCACTGATTCTGATGCCCCTCTTTTATACTTGTAGGGCACAAGTCACCCCCTTACCACTTATGTTCTGATAACCAAACAGCATCTATATAACTACAGTATGTATTAAGAAAAAACTGACCCAGCACAGTGCTTGATTATCCATACGCTAACCTTCCATTGGGATGCGGTTGCTGGTCTGAGTGGGCTTAAGGGGAAGGTCAGGGTTAGGCTGCAGGGATTGGAGGATTAAGGTTAGCTGCAAGGCATGGACAGTTAGGGTTAGGACTGAAGAAGGGGAAGGTTAGGGTTAGCTGCAGAAACAGAGGGTAAGGGTTAGGAAAGGGTTAAGGGTAGGGTTGGGTAAAATGACTTACCTTTCGGCAGATGACTCTTTGCAACTCCAGGGGTATCATCACCGCTGCTTTCTACAATGCAGACTGGCCACGAAAATGTTCAAAATCTTTTTAAATTAAGACCATTGTATTGGCAAAATACACTCCCCGCCATTCTAGCTGTAAAATAATATACAGAAACATTAATTACACACATTTGCACATATATGATAAGACACCAGCCCCTTTCCAGCCATTTCTGCTGTAGGTTGTCCTAGGTGTTCATCTAGAGGAACCCATTAAAACAATCAAAATAACTTCTGAAGACCAACACCCTCTGAGGCCGCTGGTGTCAGACATGCTTCCAATGTTACACAAAATGGCGACTGTTCTATCAAACCGCAGGTGCTTGAAAGTCAGAGTTACATAGAAAACAGTGGGCCGGATCCAGAACTACGTCAAAACGATACGCAGATTACGTACAATAGCTACTACGCATGCGCAGTGGCTGCTGTTTATTGAACTACGTCTGTCTATGGAAGACGGACGTAGTTCTGGATCCAGCCCAATATGTGTAACATGCATACCTGTGTCATCACACACATAGGGGCTGATTATATTCCCTGCGTGGCGTGGGACTTATTAGGCATGATGGAAACTATAAAATCACTCTGTTCTGTTAGAATTCTTTTATCACCCACATCGCACGGTAAACAGGGCCAAAACAATGAGGATGATGTTGTATTTTGTCTTTGCAACAAATTGCAAGACCTCCCGCTGTAGACCTCCCTGTGTCTGTGTGGGCTTCTTCCAGGTGCTCCAGTTTTCTCCCACACTCCAAAAACATGCAGTTAGTAATTTTCTGCTTACAATAATAAAAAAAAATAGAATCAGCCCCATAATAAACATAGAAGAATTTATTCATTTTCTTGGTTCACATTTGCCCTTTTTAAGGCATTGCCTATATGTGTGGCCTTATCCTGTGTTACAATATGTGCCCTCAGAATGTCTGTGTTACTGTTAAGACAATACTAAGACCCATATTTAAAGCCCAAGGTTTGCTTAAAGGTTTAACATGAGAGAAGGGGTCTGGGAGAGAAGGATCAGACACAAATATGATGTAATTATGAAACACCACTTTACCTTTCTACAGATTTGACTACAATACTGTGGAATTTGCAAAACAAAACTATCTTAAGTATCTTAAAAAAACATACTAAACGCGAAACAAAATCAAACTTATCATATCAATCTAAAATAGTTTATAGATCACTTGTTTCATTTATTGCCAATGGAACATTCAGGTACAGAGTCTTGTTGGCCTATTATTTACATTGTAAAAAGGATTTGCATCCTAAACAATGTTACTGTAACAGCTGTAGATTCTGTTGTAATCTACCCTAAAACCATTCATTACAAGAACAATATGTTATCTTATACAGCATTCAATAAAAGTAATTTTATAATTGAATATCATACAGACAGGGCCAGATTAACAATGGGGCAAATTCTACAGGCCTCCTTCTGAAAATAGGCCCACACACACTGCAGATCTCCAGGTCTCCCACTGCAAAGTATAACATTTTTTTATCAGCGCAGCTTCCTTACGTAACGACATTATCCCTGTCACCTCTTCTACCAGGTCCGCCGTCATCATACGCAGGGCCGTGCCCCCTATGTGATGTCATTGATTATGTCACATAGGGGGTGGTGCCCGGCAGACACGCTTTAGCAGTGGGCCAATTCGCTGAGAAAAATTTCCCTGTGCATTGGCCGGCTACTAAGTAGCTCTGAACAGAAAGTATAAGCGGTACCTCCTGCTACAGAGCTAGGTAAGTATCAGCGAGCCCCCATCAGATCCGGGCCCGTCCCCCCCTGATGGTGGCCCTGTCCTCTACTAAGGTATTTGGACAGTGGTGATACATTTAAAATCCCTCATGTTATGTTTATGTCCAACAATATGTTTGGCTACTGGTGGAGCTTTGGAATCAAACAACCCAAAATCTTTTTTTAATTGCAGATCTATGCATAACAATTTGTTCTTTTAACATATGAGAGTTTAGCCTATGTAGACATACACAAATAATGGCATACACTATGAAACGACGCAGTTAAATCTATGTTTAATATTATATCTCTTATTAGTGGTAGGGTGCACAAATGTATTCTGTCAGTAAATTTGGGCAAATGACACACCCACTAAATCTATAAACCCCACCTTTAAGTGACAAACAATTGGCTGATTTAGAAGGTTATATACAGTATAATTTTGCACTAAAGGATTATTAAGGTTAGAGCTATGTTTGTAGCTAGTAAGTGGTTGTAATTGCATCCCACTACTAATCCTAGGGTCAGAGGAAAGGATATGACAGTGACGATTCACTGCCATCCTTAGAACACTGGATGGGCATAGTAGAAAAGGTAGTACAGAAGACCACTTTTCATCCACTGCACATTAAGAAGATTTAACTCATAATGGTGCAATTAGTATATGATGGGGCAATGTCTGACCCCATCGCGGTGCCTTGCAACAATAATAAAATAAAAAAAGTTTCATTCAAAATAAACCTTATTAGAACCAAAAGAAACTCCAATGTTGGACCATCATAATATTGTGAAGATGTGATTAAATTACCTCAATGCCCCATCACGTGGTATATTTGCATTGACTTGTTACATCATGTGTTACCATAATATATTGGCATCCAGTTGTTTAAACTGCATGTGGTCATTTTACAGAATCAATGGTATCTTGAATATAGCTCAAATATTCAACATATTGAGAAATCGGTTGGCATAACGATCCTCTATATGTGCCTACCCAGTGGGTTATCCAAAGTTTTATGCACCTTATATGGAATCATTCAAATATGAAGCTCTTATTGCAAGTGCTTCCATCATGATCCCATAATAAAACTTTGAGGATTTATTAACAACAGTATGAAAAATGAATTGAGATTAAAAAAAAAATTGGCTTTTGAGAAAATCAGTATATATACTACTGTGTTATATATCATATAAAAAACATTAAAAAAAACATAAAAAATTGCAGATTTTAAAGGCATATAACTTCAAAACCAATGAACATATTATGCTAAGATTGTTTCTTCACACCCATGGCAGCATTTATTACACCAAATTTTATTGAAGTTATATCATGTAAAGTAGATTTTTTTTCTGAAATTGTGTTAATTTGATGTGGAATGACCCACTAATCATCTAGCTATGGCTCAGTAAGTAGCACTTGTGCCTTACAGCGCTGAGGTAGGTCATGAGTTCAATTACTGGACTAGGCCTTATCTGTATGGAGTTTGTATGTTCTCCCTTTGTCTGCGTGGGATTTCTCTGGGTGCTCTACTTTCCTTCCACATGCCAAAAACATGCTGGTAGGTTAATTGACTGCTGACTAAATTAACCCTAGTCTGTGTGTGTTAGGGACCTTAGTATGTAGCAGCAATGTAGCTGCAACAGGGGCAGGGACTAATGTGAATGTCTAATGTTCTCTGCAAAGTGGAAAAATTTGTGGTGTTATTAATTTGCATAAATCGCATCATTAAGCCCTGCCCCTTGCAGAAATCTATAGCTTCCCTCTGGGTTTTCTCGGAGGTAAGCTCTAAAAAGTCGGCAACACTGCTATAATTTGATTGAGCAACTTCCATTTTGTGTGTATAATGTTAGAAATATGCCTACTGCTGCATGGCAGTACTTGTGACAGGTAATCCTGTTGAACAGATAATGGGCTCTATTTACTATCAGCACTTTTAGTGCTAATGATAGCAATCAGGCTTGCTGCGCCTCACAGCGAGCCTAGCAGGACTGCGGGGGTATTTATTAATACTCTGGCGAGGTCCCACGACGGTCAGCGAGCTGCTCGTTGACGTCGTTGGGCTATGGAGTCCCGGCGCATGCGCAGTAGATGCCTTTTGGGACTTTGAAAAATGTCAAGTCTCAAAAGGCAAAATCACTGCGCTAGCGCCGGGATCAGAGCCAGATGCGCGCCCGGACAGGTAAGTTTAAAATCTTCAGTCTTTTATTTTTTTGTATTTTTTTTAAGTTTAATAGGTTTATTAGATAAAAATGTTATTAAAATTAGTTAAAACATTTTTACTTTTTTTTTATTTTTACTTAGATTTGAATGTTTTTTTTTTGTGGACTGTATTCCAGCGGTCTGTCGACATGTACCCCCCTCTTCCTCCCCCTAATAACAGCTATTAGGGGGAGGAAAAGGGGTTTACATGGGGAGACCGCTGGAATACTTACCCTAATGCCATCTTCAGATGGCGTTCTTTAACGTGTCCGCGCGGATTGTCAAAATCCACGCTGACACTTAGTAAATACCGGCCCGGCGATCGGGAGGGTTAATGCGATCGTCGCCATGGTTTCCATGGCGATGATAGCATTATAAATAAGGAACTCTTCGTTTTCATATGATAAAGCCCGTTTTCACATGAAAACGGGCTGTATCATATGAAAACTATGTTTGTAAATAGAGCCCAATGTACACTTTTACATCACAACCCTGCGTCTGTTTGAAGGACTGCATTATCCTTGCACTAGGTGCTGGTACTGCAAAGTAGACTATACTTTTGGATTTAGCATAGGAAAGACTTATCATGGTGTTTCTGTACCTTGGCAACAACATGAACACCATCAGTGCAGTTTGTAATACAGTGGTGACCCCACCCTCTTCCCCTCTATTTTTAGTGATCTGTCCACAGTGCCTAATATTTATTGTGCCAGTATAGATTGTTTTTTATGCCCTGACTGATCTCACAAGTGGTAGCAAATAATTACGGTGCATGGTTGTTGTAAATGGACTGGGTGGCAAGGTTCGCGGTTTGCCTCCTCCAAATATGACAGCACCACCAGACTTGAGACAGGGGCCTGCGTGACTGAAATTCTGCTCTTGGTCATGTGGATACATCAGTAGCACTGTTTTCAGCTTCACTTACTGGCAGCAGAAGATTGCTCATTTCTGCTTACTACTGCAATTCAACTGGAGTTGTCTAAAATAATATGTTTTCAGTCATAAAATAAGTGTTATTTAAGAGGCAGCAGATAAATAGGTAAGTTAATGTGGTAATACAATAGTAATTTAAATCTAGTGTTATTTATTTATCTTACACTTTGTCCATTGACAGATTAAGGTATGTGGGGCCTTTGCACAACTAAACTGTGCACTATTATGGGCTCTATTTATGCAGCTCCAGGTTTGCTTGTGCTCGCGGCGAGCCTGGCAGCTTCCCCTTTAAGATTTACAAATACAAATACTCACCCATCCGACGTGGTCCCTCGATGTGCTCTGCCCGCATCACAGGCCACTTCATATCGAGATTGCAGCTGAGAGGGGGTGCGGTCTCAGAGTGGCAGTTTGGGAGACCTGGGAATCTCCATGTGAGGTGTGCTCTTGGTTTAGAAAGATATTGGATATGTGACCCAAAGTTGGGGCTCTATTTAGAGTTAAGATTAGAGTTAGGACTGTTCAGCAGAGAAGCCTTGTAAGTGGTGAACAGCTTATCACGTATCTGCAGATATTTGTAACTAATTCTCTGATTTTTATTGTAAAGATAGAAGTTCATGATTAGTAACTGAGTAATGGCTAGAGTGCCAGGCCATGTCTTGTTTTTTGTACAAATTCCCCTTGCCTTGTGCACCAGTCATATATATTACTTTATAAACTGATTCTGTAGCTGCCTCCATTTTGAATATGTATGTATATATATATTGTGGATGGGCCTTTCGTTGCTGCAGG
>WWET01000430.1:562945-589096 GCA_011038615.1 Limnodynastes dumerilii | reverse complement strand
AAGGGGTGGGGAGAGGCGGTATCAGCGTCATCCCTATATGGCTGATACAGCCTCTCCCCCTGCAGCACCTGATTGGATCAAAATGATCCAATCAGATGCTGCAGCCTAGGACACAGTAAGTGACGTTGTGTAACCTAGGTCACGCAGCGTCAGAGCGGGAGGAATACAGAGGCACCGCAGAGGAGAGCAGAAAGCAGAGGTAAGTTTATTTTAAGTTTAAATTATTTTAAAAGAAGGCTGGGCACTACTAAAGGAGGCAAAAATGCTGGGAACTAATTAAGGGGGCAAAAAGTGCCAATGGCTGGGCACAATAAGGGGACAATAAAGCTGGGCATAATAAGAGGACAAGACTGGGCACAAAAGGGCAAAAAGGCTGGGCACTAATAAAAGGGGCCAAAAGGCTGGGAACTAATAAAGGGGCAAAAGTGCCAAAGGCTGGGCACAAACGAGCAAAAAGGCTGGGCACAATAAGGAGACAATAAGACTGGGCACAAAAGGGCAAAAAGGCTGAGCACAATAAGACTGGGCACAAAAGGGCAAAAAGGCTGGGCACTAATAAAGGTGGCAAAAAGGCTGGACACAAAAGGGCAAAAAGGCTGGGAACTAATAAAGGGGGCAAAAGGTGCCAAAGGCTGGGCACAAAAGGGTAAAAGGGCTGGGCACAATAAGGTGACAATAAGACTGGGCACAAAAGGGCAAAAAGGCTGGGCACAATAAGACTGGGCACAAAAGGGCAAAAAGGCTGAGCACAATAAGACTGGGCACAAAAGGGCAAAAAGGCTGAGCACAATAAGACTGGGCACAAAAGGGCAAAAAGGCTGGGCACTAATAAAGGTGGCAAAAAGGCTGGACACAAAAGGGCAAAAAGGCTGGGAACTAATAAAGGGGGCAAAAGGTGCCAAAGGCTGGGCACAAAAGGGTAAAAGGGCTGGGCACAATAAGGTGACAATAAGACTGGGCACAAAAGGGCAAAAAGGCTGAGCACAATAAGACTGGGCACAAAAGGGCAAAAAGGCTGAGCACAATAAGACTGGGCACAAAAGGGCAAAAAGGCTGAGCACAATAAGACTGGGCACAAAAGGGCAAAAAGGCTGGGCACTAATAAAGGTGGCAAAAAGGCTGGACACAAAAGGGCAAAAAGGCTGGGACTAGGGCTGCAAATATCCCAAAATTATAAATATCTATAGAAGTGACGCCACCCGAGGTAAGCTAGATTTTTTTCAGAATTTTGACACACAGCTCAAAAGGTTAGCCATCACTGCACTAGACTGTACAGTCTTATAGGAATGAAGATAATATACTAAATAAACACACAAGTGGAATAAATCCAGGTGTCTTTTAAAGGTGTCTTTAAAAAATATATTTTGTGATAGGAGGAGGATGTATGTGGTATGAGACTATTAGGGCAGGTAGTAAAGGATTGTTTATAATATTACTAGTAGGTAAATACAGTGTATAAAAAATATATTATTGTGAGAGAACATATGTAGAATAGAAAAAATAATTAAGAACTATATGGATATGGATGAAGAATAAAATGTATAGTGTGAAATATAAGAAATTATTAAATTACATATTATTAGACTTATATATATCTTCAATGTAATAATGACTGTTATGTTGTGAAGGATATATGATTAATGAAGAGATCAATTATATTTGTAGAAAGCGATGCTAAAAGGAGAAAGAAACATTCTTTTCATTTTGTTTATCTTACTAAATATGGAACTGTAAAATATAGTCCTTGAAGATGTCATTCACACTATTTAACAGGAACCTAATAAGAAAATAAATGGTGGACAAGGAAGTGTAAAAGTGAAAATAAAATAGTGTAAAATAATGAAAATATATTTAATAAATAAGAGAATGACATTTCAATATCTCATACTGTAAATTTTCTTATGTATCTCCAATTAGTATTATAAATATTTTTAAATGTGCCTTTACAAATAAATATACCCCTCAGTGCATTGCTTTTGGCAATTAAAAACATAGACCTGCACCAAGTCAAGACCAGTCAATCATACTAATCCAGAATACAGTGCTCCGCAGTGAGAGAGAGATAGAGAGAGAAAGAGAGACCGCTGTTGTCATATATCAAATCTTTTTTATACTTTCTGACATTTAATAAAGCCCCAGCGCTAACAAAATCACTGATCCAGTGCTCCAGTATTTGGCTCAGCTTTTCCAAACACCACTGTACCCAGGACCAGATTAACAATGGGGCTAATGGGGCTAATGGGACTACAGTCCCAGGTCTCCATCTGAAATTAGGCCCTGCACACTGCAGTGCATAAGAATGAATGTCATCCTCCTCCAAAGCACACTATATAGTGTGGGCCCTTGATATTTTTTAGCGCCAGGCCAACATGGCCCTCAATCCGGCTCTGACTGTACCTATTGTTGTATATAAGGACACCAGAATTGTGAGAGACTTTTCTACACTTGTTCTCCAATTGGATCAACATCTTGTTGTAAAACATAGGCTTTACCTATCTATCAGGGATGGTAAGACAGATACGTTTTGTAAATATTGACATTCCTATCTGTAGGATAGTCAGGATGTCTATGGAATGATAACAGACCCTATATTGTTACTAGTGGTACTTAGTGGAGGACCACTGATAAGTACATAGGAATGGATCCAGACAGGAATGTAAAAAAAGAAAACTAATAGGTTTAAGCAAAGGCAACTGCAGCTCTGGATGGTACACAAGTACAGCAGGTTGTGTACAGACAAGCACAATGAAGATACATTCCCATTATATACCAACACAGAGCACAATGCATAAACAGCATTCCCATACATTGTGTTCACAAGGTCAGGGCCGTTTCTAGGGGAGGGAGAGAGTTGACTCCTGTGGGAGCCCTGTAGGACCAAATCTGTGTCATTGAATGACAATGGCCTAACATATACACAGTGTCTTTTATGGAAACAGATATGGTCCTGCAGGGATCATGTAGGAGCCCTTTATAACCAATATTGTTTATGTGAATGACACTGTTAGGCAGTGTCATTAAGGCTGCGAGCACCGCAGAGGATAGTGGAAGAAGGAGAAGACAGCAAAGGTAAGTCAGTTTAGGTTATAAAAGAGAAAAGATGTGGATATAGCTGGACACACATGCAAGGAGCAGAAATGGAGGCTGGACACAAATGCCATGTGCCGAAATGAAGGCTGGGAAAACAGGTAAGGGTAGTAGTGGATGACTGGGCATATACAAGGGGACGCAAATAAATGGATGGACACATACATTCTTTTTTTTTGTCGGGAAGGGTGGGTGAAAAAACATTTTCCTGCCCTTAGCTCCGCTAGGTCTAGAAATGGCTTAACTGCTAAGGCAATGGTCCTGCATAGGTTGTGGCGTGTCGACCTTCTGGCTGGTGTAAATGTTAAGCCGTAAACTGTGTGTACTTACCTACATTTCGAGGCCTGGATCAGGCTTACTTCCTGGAATACACTCTCAATGAATATTGACTATGTTTACCCAACCCTTGCCTTCCACAGAACACCCCTCTGAACGCAGGCAGACGGACACAGCAGTAAGTTGCCTCCTTTATGGGTTTCTGATATAGGGCTCTATTTACATAGATTAACGTTTTTCTGTGAATGAAGCTGCACCAGGCTCTATTATCTACACTGAGGGCTTGCCAGCTTTGTTCACAGGATTTACTAATGTTCACCACTTCCACG
The DNA here is from genome assembly GCA_011038615.1 of Limnodynastes dumerilii. Lineage (NCBI taxonomy): Eukaryota > Metazoa > Chordata > Amphibia > Anura > Limnodynastidae > Limnodynastes > Limnodynastes dumerilii. The sequence goes on along the minus strand of WWET01000430.1, from coordinate 585,404 downwards.
AGGTTTAAAAAATAAATAAATAAATAAAATAAAGTGTTTTATTTATTTAAGTAATTAATAAATAAATACATTCATTCATTAATGTGCCATGCTTATGTATTTCAGCATTCTCCCGATAAATACCCCCTTTTCCCCCCAAAATAACAGCCATGAGTGAGAGATAAAAAGGGTTATATGGGGACATTGCTGGAATGCCTTCCCATGACGCCAGCCTAAGCTGTCGCTATTTTTACGCCAGTAGCGGAGTGTAAAATATAATGAACCGCAGGCCTGCTCTGAAGAACAGGCTGGCGGAGACAGAATATATTTACATGGATCGCCATGGAAACTGTGTTCCATAATTTGTAAATATCATCAACTTCATTTTTATGCGATAGTGCCAGTTTTCACTGGTACTATGGCATGAAAATGAAGTTTGTAATTAGAGCCCATTGTGTACACATTTGTCATTTGTTCTGGGGATAAAGTGTGAAGGGCCGCAGAGATCTCCTATGTCATCAGACATACAAAGTCTGACCCAGGCCCATACACAACAGTTTTTTCTCAAGGTCAAATGAGATGATCGGCCTTATTGTTATATAGTGTGTGGCATGAACTGATTTCTCGTTAACACCATAAGGCAGCAGGTATATAGCACTGATCATTGGCCCAGGTGCGGCAAATGGAACATAGCGCATGACTACCTTTAACCAATTATTAAACCAGAGCTGTATAGGCTGCATTTCATGTTTGAACAGATATTGCACAATAATCATCCCAATCATTTATCAATGTTTGGCTGTTAACCACCATTTGCATGTTAAAGAATGCATTTATGAAATATTGCAGTTTATGATCAAAATCAGATGGAATCTGTCTACCACACTGGCAATAGCTTATTGACATGTCACATGCCTCTATTTATGTTTCCAGTAGATTTTATCTTTTAACATGTAGCAATATACACAGCAACATTTTTTTATATGTCTCCTTCAGACAAGGCAGAATACACCTACATGGAATGCATATTAAAGGGCCATACATACAAAATGTGTAAGGTATGGGGGGACAAAATAGAAAGATTAAATCTGACAGTTCCACTTGTTCACACTTGTGATGTCAAACCTAGGTCACGTGACAGCCTATCCACGTGGGACTGGCACCAATGGCAAGCTGCACATAGGGGCAAACTGGAAAAAATGATGCAGCAGAGCATGTAGTGGCACAGCCCGGAGGGCAGCGGGTGCAGCGCACTGCATGAGCAGACTGAGTGCTGCAGAAGAGGGTGCAGTGCATGGGCACTGCGTCTTTAAGGTGCACTGTCTGTGAGTGTGTGACTGGGAGTGAGCCCCTCCCTTCTCCTCTCTGGAAAGAGCAGCTCTCAGAGAATGATCTGCAAAGCTGCCAGGGTGGGCTGCCCGTCTGCTTTGTGTGCTCCATGCAAATAGAGCTGGCCTGATGTCCTGCAGCCCTAAGTGAGCACAGGAGAGTGACTTAGAGGGGGACAAGCACATACCCAGAGCACCTTTATATTTAAGCAGAGAGCCAGCACAGGGAGGAGGAGGAGGAGAGGGCGACAAATCAGAGCATTTCCTCTGCAAAGCCTCATGCCTGGCTGAGGAGACCCTGACAAAGACAGAGCTGAGTGCTGCTTCTCTGCACCCCTATATACCGCTGGAGAATGGCGGATCGCAGCCTGGACAGCGTGTCCCTTCCCCTGGAGGTGAGAGCCAGGCTAGCCGAGCTGGAGCTGGAGCTGTCTGAAGGTAAAGAGCATGCCATCCTCTATGTGTGCCCCCTCGTCTTGGTGGACTGTGAATATGGGGGTGCTACAGGCAGCTCCCCTTGCCGCTAATGTCACCGCAGAGGGGCCCCCGGGTCCCTGCATAGCATCCTCCGCTGCTGTGAAGGGAACGTTTAACCCGTTAGCTGCCCCAGGGCACGGCTGCTCTCTGGGGTGGGGAGGGGGGTTGCTCACCCGTTAGCCAGCTCATGGCATCAGCTGAGATGAGTCGCTTATCTCTTGCCCATAAAGCGCTTATACCCAGCTACATTATTAACCCTTTTCCGCCATCTGATCGGAGAAGTGTCATTTCTTTACGCCCCGGTGCCCTAATGGTTAATGGGACTGAATCGGTCCTGGAGCTGTCATTAGGGCCAGACCCCAGGACATCCCTGACGCTGGAATAACACTGCAAAGCATTGCACGGATAGATGTCATCCTAGCCTCCCGAAGCAGCATCGCGCCAAGGGGGATAAATGGCATTAGCCTCCCGATACAGCTGCATGATACAGGGGGATATGTGGAATAATAACTGCCATGCATAGATAGATGTCATCATACCCCCTCATACCCTCCCCTTGCGATGATATGACATGGGGGATATATGTCATAATATGCATAATAAAAAATAATAATGATAATAAAATATGCATGATCAGGCTTCTGCTCTTTGTGCTTCTACCAGCAGCTGGGATGCATTTGTTGAAATGCAGTCTCCTCACACTTGTGTTGCATTGAGGACTGGCATGTCAGTGTTCTGTAGATAGTGGAAGTGGAAAATATTCCTGCCTCCATGTCCTAAAAATATCATTTACAGCAAGCACAATGTCACTGGGCTCCGTTCTGTCCAGCACACCACACTGACAGCATTTTTATTCTTAACATCTTTAACTACTTCTATGTTTTTATTGTGTACTTGCATTTTTTTTTGTTTACTGTAATACTTTAAGTAAAAAGTGTGTTTGCTATTTGGTTCTATTTTTAATCCCCAATAAATAAAAGGGAATGTTCAAGGCTGTGGATCATTTATGTGGCATGTCTCTAAACACAGTGATTATACAGTGTAATTTATGAAGTGTGTGACTAATGGGGGGGGGAGTGGCATTTATTTTTCATTTACCCTCTTGTCTCTATGCCCCAGACTTTCCCTCATTATCAATATAAATGTAGATAAATACAGATTGCTGTTTTTTTGTAAGCAATAGAAGAACCTACATATATAAAGTGGGAAAATAGAAATAACCTAACATAATTAATCTCCTAAAGTCTGAAAGTATTGCTGGCATCACCATGGCAACCCTGCTTGCAGCATCTCCATTAAGAGAGAAGCCATCTTTATACAGGCAAACACCAACCTGTTTACCCTTCATTTATACATGGCTTTATCTAACCAGAGATTTTAAAGATTATTTTGTTCAAATTACTATTGATGGGTTTCCTGGGTTAAATTTGATAGATTAAATTAACCTTTTCATGCATTCACCTGTAGTTGCAAAAATAAAGCATTGTGAAACATTGTGTTATATTCTTGGCCTACTTTTCCGTGCTTTTTAAATAGAAAAAAAAGGATTACACTATTGGTGTAGCTCTATAATGGCCTGTTTATTTCAAAGTGGTACTTTCCATATTGTGTAATTCAGTTCCGTCTTCCAAGGTGCTCCTTTTGTTGTATGTTCAGAGCAGGCTTCATTGCATTGTTGCCTTTAGGCCACATTCTGTTCATGTTTTTCCAAATATATCTGGTTTGTGAAATAAAATTTAAGAGTATTGTAAAAGGTGAACAAAAGAGATTACATTTTTTTAAGGTGAAGTACTAACAGAAATATCATTAATGGTTCATATATACCTTTCTGCTGTTTTTGATGCATTTTTTTCATCTGCTAATTAATACCTAAAAAACACAAGAGTATAATCAGTTTATTGTGGTCATTCATATTTTGTGTTCTGAGAGTTCAGCTCCAGGTTAAACATTGTAGAACGCCGTAAAGCCTATATCTCATTGCTGAGCCAACATTATATTATGATGTGCATTATGGGTGCAACCCTTGAAATGCTCCTGTAAAACGTATATATAAAAAAAATCTTTTTGCATGTTTTAGTCAAATTTTTGTGGATATGTGTGTAAATGAGCCAAGTATTGAAAAAGATATATAACTGTAGAACTTGTTTTATAAAGAAACTTACAAGCAACAGACACATAGGCCTTTGTTTAAAGCAATTTGTGTGTATTTTAATATATAAAAATATATTGTGTTTTTTAAATCAATGTTCTTGTTTAGATATTGGAAAACAATGAGAATAAAACACACACACAGACACAACACACACACACACACACACACACACACACACACTCCCTAGATTGTGCAAACATAAAATGTCATCTACCATGCTCTTATCTAATGGAGAGATATCCCTTATCTCAGGGAAATTTATCTCCCATGCTTTGGAAGCAGTTGCAGGTAATGGGATGTTAGTGCCTTCCAGGCTTGCTTCTTAAATACAACATACACCTACCGAAAAGGCAATAACAACAAAACCGGGGCGCAGAAATTAATATTTTTCTATCAATTTTTTTTTAAACCCAAAATACCAGTACTTTCATTTACCTTCTTTAATGTAAATCTTTAAGTTGTGATGAATACCTATAAAATGATAAAAAACAGAAGCAACACATATGAAATAAACTTGTTTTGTAGTGGGATAGCACATGGACTTCAGTGGGGCCCCTCTGGGTAACTGGAGTTTCATCCTGCAAGTGTATGTGAAGAGTGTTACAGGCTTAAGTGTAGCTTATAGGATCATCAGCTGTCACTACTGTGACCAGGCTGTGTGCTTTGTGTTTCTGTTTTTCTGTAGCAAATGCTTGAATTTGTCACAGCACCTAATCACACAGTTTAATTGTAAGTGTGGCAGTGTCCTTCTAGGTAATAGATTAAAAAACAGCCTCTTTTCTGAAGATTGTTGTCTGTTTAAACTTACCCGAGCCCCTTGTCCTCCCTCTTGACCATAAATAGACACCCTGCACCTCCCGGTCATGAGGATTCTGTTTGTTCTAGAGGGAGAATAAGATTCTAAATGTCATTTTCATCATTTTCTCCCCTTTCTTGTAACGTTAAAGGGCTCTCTGCCAAGAAAGTAAATTCAGCTCATCTTGGCCCAGTCCGAAGCTGGGAGGAGCTTTATATCTTGATATTTTGTTTCTTATTTAACACTTTAAAATGATAGAGATTACACATATGGGTAGCAACTATCATAGTGCTTCATTCCCCCTACCCCTACCCTTTTAACCTGTTAAACGCTGTTTGCATTTCATTTTATTAAATATAATGTATTGTTTGTGTAAACTCGTATTTTGTTTTGTTCTCTTTATTCTCAATTATTCATAGATACTTATTGCCAGTTTACAATATATTTTCACCCTTTCTTGATGGTATGATTATTATCCCAATTGTTTGTTTGTTCTGATACTTTGATTTGTAAAAATGTTAATGAGTACGGGTGGGATTCCGCTATATCTTAACTATTGTACGTGCAAGGGAAGGTCTTTCTGGATAGTACGCAAGGCCAGTAACCCCTCTTACTGTACAATTAATATACTTACCATCTTGGGTACATGCCGTACATATCCCGTCCAGATCTGTGATTGTGTTTTTGTGTACATGCTAAGGCCTGGGTCCGATGCTAAATGTATATCACGGTATCTAAAGCAGATATTTTGTAGTAAACGGATTTTATTAGTTTTACAGCAAGAGACGTAGGAAAACCCACATCCGCTATTGACTTAGTAACTATGAACGCCTTTTATTGGCAATTGTCCTAATAACATGAGGCTGGATTTAGATTTCTGACTTTGATGCAGTCAGATCCTTGAGCAAAAGATCTGGATAGATTTGTTAGTGCTGGGCCATACTCTATATACATCCATGCAGGGCTCGAAGTGAGGTGGTGTATGGGGGTATGACATACCGTCACTTCTCACACTGATTCGATTGAATTTAACGGCCACTTCTAAATTTCCGCTTCGACCTCTGCATCCATGTGTTTTAATCGCTCGCTCACTCACTCACTCACGTACGTGGAGGTCTGACAGCCAAAGATCTATTTAAGTTTTCTGACTCCAGCTTGTGGACAATCACAGAAATAATGAAATTGAGCTGGATCCAGATTTAAGAAGGAGCTTGAAACCATGGGCTAAACCATGTTAATTTCAGGGGAGATCAAGTTAATTGTATACTTTGCATGCAGGGATATATCTTTGAATTGCTTACTGCACACAGATACTGACCAGCCTTACTTTTACATTGTTATTTAGACTTGGGCCGGGAAATATCACCTCTCAACTCTAATACTGTTTGCAACAGATGAAATATGACTCCCCTGCAATCAACATGGTTTAGCCCAGGAGTAACTTTCCTCTCTTAAATTTCAAGCTACTTCTTAAGTCTGGATCCAGCCCATTGTGCTGTGCATGCTTTAAGAGGAAACACCTATACTGAACTAAGAGGGAACACCCACTTTCAAACGTAATTTGGCTCATGCTATTGGAAGTGTCATTTTTTGATGCATTCTGATTGGGTACCATGGATTTACTTGAACTGAAAATATATATAAAGTATATTTAATGTAACATATAGTGGAAATATCAGAGGCTTTTCTGTATTGCATTACTAATCTTTTTCTGACATAATACAGATGTGAACCATAGCTCCACGTATCAATTTCACTTGTGAGGGAGCTGTGTGATCAGTGACCAAAACTATGTAAGAATTAAGTCATTTCATGTGTTTAAGGCTTACAAAAGAATTTCTAGATTGTATTAATTTTATCAAGTTGCTTTGATGGTCCAGGGCATCTTGCTTGACAGTTCTAGGTAAACACTTTGTCATAAGTCTGCTTGCATGTCAAAAGCATTAGTTGTATGTACCAAACACCCATTCCCCACACCAAAAAACCTTTACACTTTACCCTTCAACTGTTCTTGAACTACAACCAACAGCCTATAGCTAAGGATGCTAAAGGCCGAATGTTTACAACATTTTATTTAGTAATATTTTGTGTTAATATGTTTTTTACATTTGAGTTACTGGCTATATCTTGATATGGTAAACTGTATCAATTGTCCGTGGTGCTCTGTGTTTGGACCGAATCCAGAATGGCGTATGACAGGCCATTTACACATTCAGACTGTGTAAGTAAGTAGTGTGTATTCCACGCTTGTGTAAACACGCGGATACACAATGGAACGCACTAAGAACGATTCTGAATTACGCACAGGAAGCCTTTCCGAAGGCAGGGTATGATGACCCGCCCTACGTGCATCGTGTATGCATGGTGAGCTGGGGAAGCTATTTTAATTGTACGATAAGGGCTTTGTTAAGCACTTATGTACAGTTCTCCATTATGCACCACCCCCAATGTCGGGTGTGTGTGTTTGTGTGAGTTAAGGTTGGGTCCAGGGCATGGAAGGTCTGCACGTGCTAGGAGAGTGTACTACCCTCACACTTACGGAATATAAGATCACACTTTGCGGAATTTATATTCAGCTGTGGGGAATTCTGAAATATTTTTATACTTAATACTGGATCCTGTCCTATATTTCTAACTTCAAACCTTGGTAAATGAAATGGTTTAAATGCAGTGAAAACAATTAGCTTAAATCACTGAGATACTGAACAGCTTTATACACTGCAATTTAGAATGGGAAAATGTCACCTCTCCACTCTAATTCTGTCTACATAGTTTGGATGTGTCTCCCCATGATTATACCAAGGTGCAGATTAGTTTTTTTTTATATTTTTAGTTTACTCTAACGCTAAACCAGTCCCTTAGTGCTAGTGCCCATTTTATTCTACAAAAGTTTTCTGGCTTGTAGATTTCACTGAATGGCTTTTGAACCCTTAGATGTCCACCATTGTTTAAGTTAGTGTTCCCAAACTTTCTCAGTTCTTGGTGCCCTTAGTTACTCCTGTGAAAGCACCGTGGCACCCCACACTCTAGGAAACGCTGGTTTAAGGTCATATCTTCACACTTGGTATCACTGTTGACCAGCTATTTGTATCACACAATCCATTCTATGACAAAATATCTTTAAGAGAAACTGCTGACTACTTCCGTATGTGTGTCTATTCCAAAATATGCAACCACAAAGGAGAATAGAAAATAAATAAGAGAAAATAAATTGTTGCCATATAGGCATTTTAGGATTGAAGGTTTCTACCAAATTGGAGAAAATAAAGAATTGACTGTGCATTTTTTTTATGTATATTTGTTACATTCTGAGAAAGGTATTAATGGAAAATACTTTTACATGGATGGTTTTGGCAGATGCTGCAGTCGCTGGTTGCAGTAACTTTGAGCTTGCCAGGGTGTTTCCTGAAATTGTCTGGGAGTTTTTTCCACTAACTGGGCAGCTGATCCTCCGAAGCTTCTTTCAGATGATGCAATGTGCATGCCACTTCGAGACGACATGTGCACTGCCTTACAGAGGCCTGGAATTGAAACCGCAGTATGTTATTTTTTTTTTTTTAAGGTGGGGAAGAAATATCACTGCCTCTTAATAGAGCCAAAAATGTGCTTCCTGCACAGTATAACCCATATATGAGAAATGTGTCCAGGCTATAAACACTATAAGAAGTTTTAGGGGGACATTCAGTAAATCTCCACCTTCTGTTGTTTTGTGGTTAATAATTAACAGTATCAAGTGTTCATGATTTTGGTGATTGCTTCTTTTTTACAGCAGAATATAGCAAAACATGACGTGAAATAAGTTTAAAATGATTTCACTTGTACCAAAAAAACTCAAGTGGAACTAATTCTGAATAAATGCCCTTTTAATTATTAAATTTAGTATTAGGTTTCACCCTAGGTATGTAATATATTGCTACATGTTAGCACAGTGGTTAGCGTTGGCTTAGATTTGATTCCCTGCAAGGCCATATGAGTGTGTAACTGTTTTCTCCAACAGACTGCAGAATACTGTTCGGTTGATTGGCTTCTGACAGAATGTGTGTGTGTGTCTGTGTGTGTGTGTCTGTGTGTTTGTTTATAGATTGTATGCTCCAATGGAGGTGGAAGTAATTTTATAGAGTGACCGTTGAGAATACCCAAGATGGCTGCCTAATCTAGTCAGAATGTGAGGTAATTTGCATTCTGTTGAGGAAAAGGAAATGCACATAAAGGTTTATTGTTATTACTATATTGCAAATAGTCTTACAAACAACCTGTGGCTCTGCAGATGTTTTGAAACTACAAATCTCAGCATGCTCCAAAAACACTGACGTAGCTGATAGCTGGCAGTGTATGCTGGGGCTTGGAGGGCCACAAATTTAACAGGCCTACTGTTGCAATTGAAGTGTAATTAAACCCCTTTTACATCACCACCAAAAATCTTAGCAAAATCCTGGGTATTTGGTGGTGATGTGAAACATCCCTTTTTCAACTGCCCGGGTCTAATGCCCCGAGATACAGACCCAGGAAAAAAGAAAGGTTTTTCCCGGGTCACACATGGGTAAGGTGGCAATGTCCAAGGTTGTTTTTCAACCCAGGTCCTTCACAAAGACACCTGATTGGACAGATTTGTTTACTATTGCTATGGCAATAGTAAACAAGTCTGTAGCCGGGAGCCGTGCGCAGGGAAAGAAGACATTCTGAATTTTTTTGTACTTATAGATCTCCTTTCTGGTCCGTCTGCCTGCAGTTCCACTATTTGCCACTATGAACTGAGTATATGTATGTCCTCTTTCTGGTCCACCTGTGGGTGGACCAGAAAGAGACATGCATGTATTAAGTTAGTAGTGGAACCGCAGGCAAACAGACCAGAAAGGAGATCTGTAAGTACTAAATGCAGCCTGTCTCCTTTCAGGTCCTTTTTTTTTTTTTAAGTGCCATAGTTTATTAAAAAAGTTAAGCCCCCTTTATTTTTTCAGCCAATAAGAGCTCTTCTTTAGGCTGATTGACAGTTGTCTGACAGGGTAAATCAGGGAAATTCAGTGGATATGTGAAAGGGTGAGACACAGGAATTTCCCGTGTTTTTGTGGACTTATAATATCTTTCTTTTTTTTTGACCTGGCATTTCACCTAGGAATAACCTGGGTAGAAAATCCTGGGTCTTTCAAAGGTGGTGAGGTGGTTTACGACTAATATTGGCAAGATGTAAGTTAAATGGCATTCTCCTTGTGTCATTTTAGTTCTTACATATGTTTGTACCTGTATGCAATTCCTTATACAATTCTAAATTACATTTTATACCCACCTTCCTAGAACATTTGTTGCTATCTTTAAGGTACATTTTTGATGCTAACTGAACGTTTCCAGGGGATTACCAGCCTTCCAAGTGTTAGGTCTAGTCACATCAACCATAGGAGAACACGTTTGATGATTGTGTTTACATGCAGGGTCATAGCTGATGTCTTGATGCCTCTCTGTGCATGTGTGGAAGAGATGTATTTGAATACACAGGGCAGCGGGGAGGTAGCCCTGGTTATCTTCTGCTCCTTATGTGTTGTATTCAGCAACTGGAGCCTTGTGCTGGTCACCAGGGGTATTGATTTTGTGTGGCTGCCTTTATTGTAGACAAGATTTTCTTTAGTCCTAGATAAAAATTCTAGCTGTAACCCAGGTTGCAAAAACTTTTCCCACAGAAAAGTAACTATATAAAAATACACTGGTTTATGTCACACACTTGCTCTCTAGTACTGAGTTTGTGCTTCTTTGTTTGATTTTCTTTGTAGATATTTATAAGAAGAAAGTTGCACATTACTAACACTTTTCTTTTCTAGGTTTTACTTCCTGTCCCCATCTGATCATTTGTTTGTTGGCAATGTCGGTCCCATAATAGTGTCAGCATAACACAACAGAACTGGCAGCAGCACGTAGATCCTCGTTCTGGCATGTGTTCTGTTCCAGTGAGGGATATAGTTAATTCCCGGTTTTCTTGGCTCCTAGCAGTCACTGCATTATCCTCATTGTATGTTGGAAATGGCCTTGGAAAGGACAATAGCAGAGGACTGTGCGGCTGGCTTGCTGTGGTACAAGGCCCCATTGATACTGATTCTATCCACGTGTTTGTGTCTGGCAGTAGTATATTAGAGCCCTCGTATGGCCTTGTCACATCTTTGCTGTTGCATTAGCTTTTTCTAAACTGTTGTCTGACAAATTGCTGGAATGAACTTTTATTTAAAGTGTGTATTGTTTGTTGTGTTATTTATTATTTTTTTTTATATTTTATTGCCAAGTCCCCATAATGTTGGAATATAAAATCACACTCCCTGAATAGTTTGTCTACTAGTGTGCTGGGTTGGCTCAGCATAGAGAGACCTGATAATCAGACAGTGGGGGACGATCCAGAGGTTAGCGCACACAGCTTGTGAAGCTATCTCAGCGTGATTTTGCAATTCACATGCTCATAAACGATGCTCACACAATGACGCCCGATTCAGACCCATAATCTTGCGTTCTGAAGGGCCAGTAAAGGCGTGTCCAAGCAATCTGGAGCCGAATGCAGAAGAAAATCAGCACTGTTTGCATCAAAACATTTGCGCCAGCCACAGGTCGTCTTATTCCAGGGGATTTACCCGGGTTGTAGTTGTGGTGTCAACAGTTGCAACATAGCTATAAGCCGTGTTTATTATCCCTTGTGTGACCCTGGATTTGGGTGTGAAAGGGGCATAACACACACACACAGCCAATTTACCTACCACCATGTTTTTTGGCGTGGAGCAGAAACTGGGAGAACATAAACACTCCACAGAGATAAGGCCTAATCATGACTTCAACACTGTGATCCACGAGCTACTCACGAGGACCGTATTCAGACTTAATAGTTGGCTTTTTTTTTTTTGCAAACTGTGCACATCAGATCTTAGTGCGTACGGAACTGATTTCAGCACGTGCACAACCCCATATGACGGCGTGACAAGAATACGCAATGTGGGTGGCGGGAAGCATTTAAATTGTACAGTACAGGCTGAGCTAGGCACTTCTGCATGTCCGATCGCTATGTCCGCACAGAAATACGATACGCACAGAAAATTTAAAGTAGGGCTATGGTCGCAGAAGTCTGCCACTTTCCTTAAGTGAGAGACGAGTGTCATAGGAGTGCGCTAGCCACCTATGTGCAGATTTTTTCCACTCGCAAAGCACTCTTAAGTCAGAATATGGTCTTGAGTCACCAGGTTACCTCAGTATGAAATATTGTATAAATACATAGTGCTTTCATATTAAGACTGATGTGCTTGCACTCCTGGGGGTGGTGCTTTGGGGTCCCTATTGCTGGAGAGTGTTGGTCAGGGCAGGAGTGGGGCTAGCAGTCTCCAGGTGGGAAGGGGCCCTCACTGGTGGCAGTGGCGGTTCGGCTGCATGTATGAACTGATAGCTTGCAGGGAGCAAGTATGGATGTAGGGAATGTGAGCCCTGAAAGTAAGTCCCTAGCCTCTGGTGGGTGGCTGCTGCACTCCGTTCAGTTGACCCGAATAGAGGTGTTCCCACAAGCCTCCACAGGTCCGCCATGCTTTCCTGTCATTTTGATGGGCATTTGGCTAGTTATATAATGAAACATATACATTTGTACTTGGTGCTGTGCTGATCACAGCTCAGTATTCATTTGCACGTGTTAAAACTGACAGTTTTGTTTTATAGGCACATACGTTTACGTGAAATCCGAATCTCCTCCTTATAACGGATTTAGCAGGTGTAGATTCTGGGTTGCTATGTTGTCCCTGGTGATTTACTGCATACTGAGGCGTCTCCCTCTTACAGACCCTTATGATGGTGTCTTCAGGACTGTTCTTTTTCTGCTAAATGTGATGCTCTGTACACAGACACAGAGCAGGTATACTAGAAGTAGGGACACTAAGCAGCAGTCACAATAGTGTGCAGAGAGCAAACCCTGTTTAATGAAAGGGACAGGGTGTATTTGAATAGGTTCCACTGTATCTGTTTACTCTCTGCTTTCTAGGCTTGACATGAGCATCCTCCTCCAGCTTGCGTTTATTGACTTTGCCATTGAGTAAGGCAATGAGGTTTCTATTTGGGGTTTGCATAAAAGACAATGTTTGTCACGTCTTCTTGATCCTTCTCTCTTCATTTGTTGCCTGCTTTGAAGAAGAAATCACAGTAACCGTTTGAGTGGATTATTAAAGTCTGCACACATTCACTGCAACTCTGTTTACTGTCACTTGATTGTTGAATGAATAATTTTGTGATTTTTACCATGTAGGTCTTTTGCTTTATGTAGATCTTAATGTATGTGTTGGTTCTCAGTATATATTTTATTTTGCAGCTTTGCATTGATGCTAGTTTTGGTGTCTGTGGCCCAGATACATAATCTTCCTCCATTTCCATGCACTAAAGTTGGACTGTGAATGCTCTTCTTGTACTACGTGTGCATGCCGATTCAAACAATCTATACAAGAGAGAAATGACTGTGTGACTGTGTGCATGCTTATTCAAACAATCTAGACATGAGAGAAATGACTGTGTGTGACTACGTGTGCATGCCGATTCAAACAATCTATACAAGAGAGAAATGACTGTGTGTGACTGTGTGCATGCCGATTCAAACAGTCTATACAAGAGAGAAATGACTGTGTGACTGTGTGCATGCTTATTCAAATAATCTAGACATGAGAGAAATGACTGTGTGTGACTACGTGTGCATGCCGATTCAAACAATCTAGACATAAGAGAAATGACTGTGTGACTATGTGTGCATGCCGATTCAAACAATCTAGACAAGAGAGAAATGACTGTGTGTGACTGTGTACATGCCGATTCAAACAATCTAGACATGAGAGAAATGACCCTTCTAACAGTGGGGGGTTGGGTTGAGTTTGTAAATGGGCCAGAGCCGTAGCTAGAAATTTTAGTGCCAGGGCAAAAGAATAAATGGTGCCCCAAACCCATACTAGTAACCAGTTTAACCGTAAACCCCACTCCGATATTGCTCCCTGGCCTACTGCCTCTATCGCCCATCCCTAGTTACAGCCCTGACGTGGGCATTCCCCCTTAGTCATTGTACAAAATAGGTGTTTCCTCTTAATCCAGACTTCCAGGATCACTGAGCTGACGTGTTTCCGGCATCTGTCCTTTCTCAAAGGCCATGAAAGCAGGATCATCAAACTGATGCGTTCTGGTCATATGCTTCTTCTGAAAGACCACTGTGAGAACCTACATATGCTCAAAACGCGTTACCTGTTTCCATCTTTGGTTTTTCTCCTGTCAGTGGCTGCAGGTGCTTTGTTTTTTGGATTTCTTTATATGACTGCTCGGACTTTTTGTTCCTAGGACTATGCATTTACTTGTTTCAAACTGCATCCATGCATGCCACCATTGAATAAATGCAGGCCCCTCCAATTCTACATTGTTGCTGTCAGAGAAGTGCATATTACTCTTAGGGGCTAGTTATGTTTGGTTTTATCTCACACCCCATAGAGGTGCGTATTAAAATCCGCAAATTTTGCCTACTGATATAGACGGGAATGGGCGCACTTCGCACTTATTCTTATCCTTGAACGCACTTGAATTATCCCCCAAATTTTTTTTCAATGTCTCTGGATAATGTGGCCCAAGGCTTTCAGATGTATCCAGTTTTTTGGCTTTGCGGGTGAATTACATCAAAATAGCAATTATGGACCCAGTCCTTTGTTATGTTACTTTTTTCCATTTACTTACTTATTAGACAATTTAAAATTACTTTTAAGTCCCTGTCTGTAATTCTGCTAGACTCAGGGTAATGATGTTAGACATAGCTTAAGGTTATACATATAGGAACGCTGTATTCTCAAATGTCATTGGATATGACCACATGAGATATGACCACATCTTTTTTTTTTTTTGAATATATATTTTATAGAATTTTTCAAATACTTATAAGGGAAGGGGTACAGAAAGAAGAAAGGTTGGGATTAACACATTATTCTCATGCACAACATGGATTGACAACTCTAAGAAAACAATTATTAAGAGACTCCAACAACATGAGAGCCGCCAGTACACATTGGAACATTGTTAGTGTCAGTAGAACAATAGGGATCGTAAGTACCCAAAACCTAGGGATCATCAGAGAGGAGTGTGAAAAGAAAAAGGGTGAGATATGACCACATCTTAATGACATTATGCAAAAGGACTTATTAGTTTTTTTCATTATCTTAAAGAGATTTTATTATGGAAGCAGTTTTACACTTCCTTGAGAATATTGGGCCTGTTTTAGGTGCGTATATTTAGGAAGGGATATACTGCGAATGCATAGTAACTTTTTTCCGCTATCTACGTTGGACTTAGGAACGCAAATGCCGTGATTCAACTGTACGAACCTAAAATCTCTAGGTTCATAGTCATTTACGCAGGAAGGGGCGTGCCATGAATAATTAACACGGCAGATATGAAGATTGGGTGGAGGGAGGCATTTAAATGAGCAAAAGAAGACGCAAACAATGTTATATGTTAAATGATAAACTCTGGAAGCATATTTAATCCATCAGAAAAACTGGATATCAAATACCTTTTCAATTTGCTTATTTATGGCCATAGCTAAAGCAAGACGTATGCCCAATGCTGGTGTCTATATACAAAAGAAACAAAAATAAATAAGAAAAACAATAACAAAAACACGGCAATCAATAGAACGAATCATTATTTTTTACTAGACCATGGAATAACACTTTGTTATTGGTGTAGTCTTTGATTTATTGCTATGCATACAATATTGTGGGCATGGAAATCTATAATAAGCATTCACCTTTGTAAATACCGGGTGCTGGTAAATGCATATTATAATTGAGACCTTAGCCATTTATTGTGGTGTAGGTTATTTTATATTTTTATGCCTTTGTTTTTTTCATTTGAATCAAAATGCAGTATATTTGTGTCGGGAACATCTTGGTGTAACTGCAATTTGTCATCTCTGGCTAGAAGTGGAAGGCAGAGCACAGTGAGACTCTCGGCTCTGCACGCATTCTTTTTGTATTGTGTATCTGTATATATTATATTATGACCTGTTGAGACGCTACATGATTCTTATTAGCTGCAAATCAGCCAGTCCTTGACTTGTTTGACAGCTGAGATAGGAGCTGTAGGAAGGTTCGAAACAAGGCCTCTAAGTGCTGTAGAAGCAAAGAAAAACATACTATTTAGGCAAATGCATTCAAATGAGAATGACACTGTGGTCTCATCCGTCAGAATAAATCATATTAGGCGTGTGTAAGGGGAGATAAGGATATGCCACCATTCACATGGAATCCTCAACAGATATTTGTAAGAATGCTTTACTCTCTGAGTGGATTTAAAGGTAAAGGTGCATCCAAGGTGGGACACACGTTTTAGGTCCAGAGCCTGACCTGTCTGATAGAGGGGAGTGATAGAAGAGTGTGGACTTTAGACCACTTATACGCTGCCATAAGACAGCTTTAAGTCACCCGTGTGGATCAGCGGTCAGTATGCATGGAAGCACTAAGACTTATCCATACTGTAAAATTGAAATACTCCCTCCCTCCCTTACGAAGTTTAGGTGAAGGGAGAGGATGTGACGGCCTAACAGACCGGTTGCAGTCCCCGGTCAGAAACTTTGATTTCCGAAATAGGGACATCCGAAAGTTCCTTTTCGGATGTCCCTATTTCGAATACTTCCCAGTTTCTATTTTTTTTTCCAGAATGGGTGATTATGCCGATCGCATACTCCCCCGTTCTCTTTTGCAAATACCGCAGATATCCCGCCGCTACGACGTACCGTAGGAAATGTGAGTAACCTCCAGGGTGCGGGGTAGGGAGGGTTAGTGTCAGGCTGCAGGGAAGGGAGAATTAGGGTCAGGCTGCCAGGAAGGGAGGGTCTACGGTGAAGGGAAGGTTAGGGTAATGAGAGGGGAGGGTTAGGGTCAGTCTGTGGGGAAGGGAAGGTTAGGGTAATGAGAGGGGAGGGTTAGGGTCCGCTTGCGGGGAAGGGAAGGTTAGGGTAATGAGAGGGGAGGGTTAGGGTCAGTCTGCAGGGAAGGGAAGGTTAGGGTAATGAGAGGGGAGGTAGAGGAAAAGGATTAGGGTACTTTTTTTTACTTACTTTTCGGAGCACTGAAAACTCGGTGCTCCGTGGATCGATTGCTATGTCTCATCGAGGCACATGCAATCGAAATCCCAGCCAGTTTCGAACTGAAATAGGGCCGTTCTAAGTGGAGACCCTCACCCCTGACAGAATAATCTCCAGGCGGGCCAGAAAATCAGCTGTATTCCACAATCAGCGTATGGTAGGGGTCCAGTCGCAAGTCGTGAAGGTTAAGTTATTGTAAGTTATTGTAATTCTCCTTTTGCACTATTGGTCAACTTGTTGCTGTTCATCTGTGTGGACAACATTCTAGCCTGGGATTTGCAGTGCCATAACTCTTTGAGAACAACCGGTCACTTGCACATGTTGTAAAACATTTATGTTTATTACACATACACCAAATCAGGCATATACCCAGGTAAATTGCTGTTATCTTGAACAGATAGCAGCTCCAGTCAGTGAATGATTTGTGCAAATTAGTCTGGCACCTCACCAATGGCTTCTCCCTGATGTGATTCCTAGAACTCTGCAGGGCTCCATGCAGCAATGACATCTTTTAAAGCAACATCATTCTGTTATCCACAAGGACACATAGGAAAACTGCTCATGCAAACGTTTAATGCTTACAGAGAATCTGTAGAAGCTGTTACTGTTCAGGTACAGTGTTTTACGTGTCCTGTGTTCAACATCACGAAAGCACACTGGGAAAATGTTCACAAGCTTGTCCAACAATTTTATTTGTCTACAAATGTAGATTGTAATTGCCCCATTAGATATGGGTGACCAGATCTTGCCTATTCTTTGGCACTGTTATTACATGGGTTTGGGCCAGGTTGTGTAATCAGCCAGAGCTCGCTTATAAGAGCACGCTTAGCAGTCTCTGTCCTTTTTTACTGACTACATTGGCAGTACTTATGATCATAATACTTTGCTTTGGTTGATCAGGATTGCTGCATGTTTTACACTTACATGCGGTCTGTTGTCAGGGCAGTTTGGTTGATGTGTTACCAGCATAAAGGTGCCAGTGCATTGGCACATCAAATTTTTGACTGAGGGACTAGATTTATTTACAGTGATCTGACAGATCATATGGGATTGTACTCCGAGCCAACTATCTGACACTAGAGATCTTTAGTGTTGCATTCTGCTGTCTATCCTGTTTGTGTAGGGTATGTATAATTTGATAACCGTGTGTGGGTTTTTAGCCATAGAACACAACATGTAATTTATACTAAGAATTGGCATTCCCCTAACCTCTAGAGAGCCTGACTTGTAACATACTGCAGTTCAGTGCACACAGCCTTGTCCCCTTGACTGCTTGACCTCGACTATGGGATGGAATAATGGTACCATTGTTAATAACATTTCTTTCAAATACAGTCACTGCTTAGAATGATATATAGATGGAGCATTCCATTGGCATGGAAATTGCTGCAGAAGCGCTGTCTCCTAACAGCAGCCT
Organism: Limnodynastes dumerilii; assembly: GCA_011038615.1. NCBI lineage: Eukaryota > Metazoa > Chordata > Amphibia > Anura > Limnodynastidae > Limnodynastes > Limnodynastes dumerilii. Next base: position 567,149 of record WWET01000430.1, on the reverse strand, counting down.
GTTGGTGGAATACAGCAAAAATAATAATGATAATAATCATTATTTTTAACCCTTTTTAATAACTTTTATAGTAATCATAAATGTGAATTCTTGAATATAAAAAAATCATAATATTGTTATATTTATAAATTTGATATTCATGTGATGGGATCTCTCATCACTGCGCTGTACTCTGTATAAGTGTGTTTGCTGTTATTCTCTTAGATGAGCTTTCGTCACCCTGGGCCTACCGTAACTTTTCAAACTCAAATGCATGGAAAAGTGCAGAAGTTAAGTGAATAAGGGAATGTCAGTGTGCAACTTTTAACTCATCCATATCGGGTAGACTACATGCATTCAAAAAATGAGAAAACCTCCGTGGTCCAATTGTAAAGCATTGAAACTGGAGGAAAATCAGATTTCTGGATCAGGCCCATTATAATGTCTAAATTTACAGCACTGCAAGGAATCCTGTAACAGACCCTCCAACATTACCCATTCCATTAGGTACAATTAATCCGCTCCTGAACTTCCAACTGTCACTCACCTGGTTTAAATGAATTAACTGATATTTAAAAAACTATTTGCCTCTTCAACAAAGGTGGTTACCATAGTAACTGACAGATGGAAACTGAGGAGCAGAGTATATTGTACCTAATGGAATGGATCATGTTGGAGGGTATGTATATGCAGTTTAGACACATTTTTTACCGTATAAATGTTGCTCATATTAATTATAATAAAACTTTGCTTTGCACGGCAAGTATACTTCGCATTGTTTTATAGAAGCTACTTGTCTTTTGTGCAATCCTTTTACTCACCCCCAAATAATAATTTTTTTCCCTTTGTAATGGCATTGGTCATAGCCAAGGTAATTTCAAAGTTCATGATCCGATGTAGACTATACCAGTGATTTAATAATTCAGTGTTTTAGATTTGATCTTGGAGGATTCAATATAAAATTACAAGCAAAACACTGAGAATGGAATTTATATGCAGCCTACATTTCATTTTAGTTCCTGGATCATTCATGCAAGCTTTTTTTTTTCTCTCTTTTTTTCTTTTCTTTTTTCCATACCAACCATTTATATATAATTAAAAAGGGATGTTAAATCCTGTACAGAATCTGTAGCTTGAGTTGCTCCACAAGGGGAGAGAAAAATGTAAGTTATGTGGAATCGCACTTTTAACCTTCTGACTCCCAGTCTGACCTGCAGAAGGTCTGCAAAGAATTAATAATAAAAAAAATTTAAAAGAAAAGAATTAAAAACAAAGTTTCATTCCTGAAACAAAGCACTTTTCTTTCCTTTTTCTATTATTTTAAGCTGTGTTGTTCATCGAATAAATACGTTTAATAAAAAATAAAATAGAGAAATTGAAGCTCTTTTAGGTCACACATTTCATGGATAGGCTTCAAATTGCAGCCCAATGAAAAGCATGTTAATGAATGCGCATAATTTATCATTCTAATTTTTCAATATTGTTAAGCAGCTAGCTATACACACAGTAACACTCTTGTGTTTTATTCCAACATGATATCGCTTGTTAGTTGCTTTATTCCACAATATGGCTGCTCCCACTTGGTATAGGTAAATTGGCTACTTCTCTAGAATGTTTGCGAAGCTCTGGATCCAGACTTAAGTAAGTGCTTGAACTTAGTTACTGCTGGGCTAAACCATGTTGATTGCAGGGGAGTCATATTTCATCTGCAAACAGTATTAGAGTTGAGAGGTGATGTTTCCTATCCCAAGTCTAAATAACAGTGGATAGTAAAGCTGGCCAGTATCTGTGTGCAGTAAGCAATTCAAAGATATATCCCTGCATGCAAAGAATACAATTAACTTGACTCCCCCTGAAATCAACATGGTTTAGCCCAGGAGTAACTCATTTCAAGCACTTACTTAGAGCTGGATCCAGCCCTTAGTCACCATCCCAAAACTTACTTTGAGTCACCATGCTTCATATAACATAGATCTGTACAGAGAATCTTTGTCATTCACACCAGTTTCTGCTCATTGGTTCTTACAGTCCAAATTTCCAAACACAAAGACAAACTCATTAAAGAGAAAAAACACAGCGCTGGAGTAGGCAAATTAATAATTGTTATAACACCAAAATATTAATTGCAATGGCTGAAAACAAAGACAAACTCAGTCAATTAACCTTCTTTAGAGTGGAATTTCGGGAGGCACATGCAGACACAGGGAGAACATATAAACTCAATGCAACTCATGACCTCATCACCGTGAGGCAGAAGTGCTACCACTTGAGCCAGTGTGCTTCCATATTGCCACTAATCTGGGTTGGGACATATAGGAAAGCTGAATCACAGGGAAAGGGTATGAAGTGGAGATTTGTGTAATAAGTAACATAACAATCCCAAAAATTTCATTTTGCACTGCAGATGCATTTGTGTAGCTTCATTAATTACCCTCTTTGGCTGCTAGTGTCATTGTTTTGTGTACTAAACATATGCGCAGACTTGCAGTTGAGATTGTGTTGTGCTGGGTGGGTGATTAGTTGTTCTGTTTCCCATACACTGATTGAAAAACAAATGATCTTTTATTAATCTACAGTTCTGAAAACCAGGCTTTTCACAGGCGGCTTATGAAGGTAGATTAATCATTTTGTGCTGTGCTATACATAGCTAGAGGAGCAGTGTTTGTTGAGTCGTGAAGTACCAGACGTGTCACTATGGAAAGTCACACTGAGAAGAACACTCAAGGGAGCAAAGACTCGCTGCAATGTGGCCGGCTAAGGAACAGCAGGGGGGCCGCCAAGATTTGCTAGGTCATAAGGGAGTTTTCTTTCATTCGCAAGCAGGTAAATGCTGAGATAACAACTGAGTGACCTCAATCTGTTCTTTCAATTAAACCGCGGGGTTTACCTGTATAATAAACCAGCTTAGATCCACTTTCCATTTCTCTGCTATGAGACTGCTGCGGGGTGCTTGTTCCTCTAAATAGAAGTCTGATGACACTACTCTGTCTGTAGCGTTTAGGGGATTTAAAATAATTTTAGCCTTCTGCAGGGTTATAGGATAAGTAGTCTCTGCCGGTATTATCTCACACAGTATATAGGATATAGTTAGAATTTTTGACCCATAAGAGGTTATTACATTGCGTTTCCTAGCATGTCACTTATTCAGTGTAATTATGCAGCATTTAAATGGAAAAATGATCAAACCATTAAGATAATCTGCAAATAAAGATGATCACTTTCTCTTTCAAATGAATTGAAAGAACACAGTGTAAAAATAGTTCCAGTTTTAAATTAGTACGGTTACAGATGTCTGCATATTGCCTTGTAGCTCCCAAGCTTGTTAAATACTGTTAATACAGTTATGTTCTATTATGTGAATTTCTTAACATTTCTGTAAACTAGGAGACTCTCAGTCAATCATTGTGCAGCACACTTACCCAGTATTATGAGTGGCGAAGCATATAAAATCTCCATTTACCAAGCAGCTTTTTCAGACATGGGGCCAGATTTACTAAGCTGTGGGAAAGGAAAAAGTGGAGATGTTGCCCATAGCAACCAATAAGATTCGAGCTCACATTTTCTAGTATGTAATTGGAAAGTAAGAGCTAGATTCTGATTGGTTGCTATGGGCAATATCTCCACTTTTTCTTTCCTGCAGTTTAGTTAATCTGGCCCTTGATCTGTTTGAAGTTTTTGCTTTTCAGAAATGTTTTGGGTGTTTTGACTATTCATATTACAAACTCTATTTGGTAGGAATAGAAATACTTTTATATACAGAGAACCTTTGAATAATGTTTGCCTGTTGAAAGCATTTATGTATTTTTACACTAGTGGCTGATTACCTGTGACTGTCCAGGATTTCTCCTTGCAAATAGTTAGCACAGCGCTTTTTAACTTTATCCTAAACACACTGAATATGCTCCATACTTACAAAAAGGGGTCATTTTTAATTGCTAGGATCGGAAAATGCTATATAAATAAGCGACAATTATAATATTAATTACCACTATCTCTGTACTTTCAAAACTTTCAAACTATATTTTCACATTTTTTATTTATTTATCCATTTGATGAGTTTTTGGCAGTGGGGCAGATGGCTTTTTACTAGAATGGTACACCATGGGCATGCCTCCCCCCCCCCCGTGTATCCAGACTTCATATCTGTCCTTATTTTAAGCAGGTAGGGGGTTCAGAACTCCTTGTGAGCAAGGGGAGTGGGCTCCAATGAGCTTGTACAGAAGAC
>WWET01000430.1:537219-561035 GCA_011038615.1 Limnodynastes dumerilii | reverse complement strand
CAGCAGAGAAGCCTTGGAAGTGGCGGATGGCTTATCACATATCTGCAGATATTTGTAACTAATTCTCTGACTTTTATTTTAAAGATAAAACATGATTAGTAACTGAGTTAATGGCTAGAGTGCCAGGCCGTGTCTTGTTTATATATATATATATAATATATATAAAATAAATGTAATGTGTGCAGGGCTTTCACAGACCTTAATCCGGCCCTGGTCCCCAGCAGGTCTGTCACGTCCCTGTTTAGAGATCTCATATGGTTGGTGGGGATGTTAGAGAGTGAGCTAGCAATGTATGTGTATGTTTTAAATCACATTCCTGTCTTAAATTAGAAACTCTTGAAGATCAGTTGTCTTTTTTCCCCCCTGCATACTCCTCCACGGGTGACCTTTTGCTCCCAAAAATCTCCTGCCTGCTTAAAAAATAAATACAACAAAATAAATTAGTTGCTATTAAAAAAATGTTTTAACTGCAAATTGTCTACAGCAGAGGTTCTAAACTGTTTTTTTGGGGAGTACCAGTTGCCCACTAAAGAATCACATGATTGTGCACTTCTGATAAGGATTTAATAATGACATCAATAAAATGAAGATCTATATTCGTTTGTTCCGCTTTGAGATGCTGTACTTTAATTGCTGATGTTTTTAATAAAAAATTCTGTTATCTTTTATATTGTGTGAAAGGAGTTCGGAATTAATGTGCTGCATCTCTGTGTTAATTAGGCAAAGAAATTGATCACACTCTGTCTCTTTTGTCAAAACAACCAGCTGAATTTTTTATTATAAACCACTGAAAAATCCAATCGTCTGTATTCAAGATTAATAATAATATTTCTTTACAGCTGGGACACTAAGCTAAAGTTATCATTTTTCAAAAATAAAGTTAATTGTAGAAATAATTAATTTTAAACTCCTTAAAACTGTCACATCGTGTTACTGTGCAAAAGCCAACCCCAGATATTGTGATGTGACAGGATCTGAAGGGTTTGATTGAATGATTGGAATGTGAGATGTTGAGTCTGTCAAAATGCAAATAGTGCCTATTTATGTCCTATATGGTAGCAAGATGCATGGGACACGAGGAGGATTAGAAGCAGTGTGTACTGTATAAGTATATGGGTAAGTTACACAAACTGGTGGTTGCTCAAAGCAATTGTTAGGTTATAAAAATACAATATAAACAGGTCATGAAAGGCAGGGGTATTTTGCATAGAAACAAAGAAAAGAAAATGCCCCAGCAATACTGCTATTAACAAGTAACTAACTATACCATCCCATCTGGAAAATAAAATGGAGAAATATTAGTTACACACAGTTCCAGTATATGTTAAGCCACCAGCCACTTTCAAGGCTGGTCTGTTGAGGTGGTCCTAACTCTAAACAGTTCGTATATGTGTTTGTCAGGATACTGAGATGAATACCTAGTGCAGCATCTGCTTGTGTTCTGTCTGTACAATGGGGCAGAAGAAAGGACTGAAGGCATATAATGAAAGGGTATATGATTGTAGGGCATATGGAGGACTGTTATACTACAGTGGAGCAACTGGATCAATTTCTGTATCATGGATATAGACAAAGTTTTCTCATGCTGACTATTATTTCAATGATTAAATGTATTATAGGTTATAATAAAACACCACTGTTTTCCTAAGAAATGCTTTTTTCACTTTTGAATGTAGGTACTAAACATTCAAACTTATTCAGTTTCACATCATCCCACAGGATAGCCCATATTAACAGCTATTTTTTATTATTGTTATTATTTTTTATTGGTAAAGTGAGTCGTGGGCACAGGCTGAGAGAATTCTATTTATTCATTGACACATTACTCAGATTGTAATATCGAAGGGAACAATTTTAGTGATTATGATAGATGCATAATCACATAAACAATCTCCATGTTCTACCAAATTCTAATTGCACATTCTTTTTATTGCTATGTACAACCAGTTCAGATGCAGCATTACCAGAAACCGGTTGCAATCTCCGGTTAGAAAGTGTGGCTTCTGAAAAAGGTTTATTCGAAAGTTACACTTTTAGAAATGTCTTTTTATGAACGGGTGAGTATGTCGTTCGCCCTCACCCTGGAATGAACAGATCACTCCGCCGCACCTCCACCACTGCTCGCTGGACCTAGGGGACAGGTGAGTCAAGTCTTTCTGCGGGGTTAGGGTCAGGCTGTAGGGGAGGGAGGTTTAGGGTCAGGCTATAAGTTAGGGAGGGTTAGGGTCAGGCTGCCAGGAAGGAGGGTTAGGGTCAGGCTGCCAGGGTTAGGGTAGTGAGAGGGGAGGGTTAGGGTAAGAATTAGGGGATTCGAAAATCGGCCATTCGGACCGGAGCTCCACACCCACCAGAAACAGACACACGATGGATGAACACTTACTGAAATGAGGTTTGCGCTCTGTTATTTGTGTTGCAATTCAGAATAGCAATTGCAGTGCTCTAGGTGAGTTCTAGTCGTGGTTCATTAACCTAACACTGCCTCTGGACAAGTCTATGACTCCATTAGCCACCAATGGGGATTGCTGGTAAATGAAATAAAAAATCTCTGCTAACTTTGCTTTTATGTGGCACGGAAAGGTATGGAATGTTTATGTAAGTCATATTTCTGCTTATTTGACCTCATTTGTTTTTAATGGCAGTGCTCCTGAGACTTGTGACCATTAGGGTGGTGTTAGTTAATCCACCTGCTATTATAAAAATAGGTCCTTAAAACTTTCACTCTTTTAATATGTGTAGAACCGGAGATGGGAACTTCTGGCCACAGTTTTTTCCATGTTTTTTTATTTTGTTATGTATTAATATACATCTGCTTTCATTACAAATGTCAGGGAATGTTGCCATTCTCCATTTAAATTTGTAATTTCCATAATGTGTTATTTCCATTAGATAAAAAATTTTGCTGCAATAATTGCAGATAGTAATAACCTTTTGTAAAGTCAGATGAAAAGAAAAATATCTTTTTTTTATGTACAGCTGGGATAAACCTCTTATTGATGAGTTTAAACTTTAAACTGCTGATGGCTTTTAAAAAGGTGATTGACACTTAAATGGCCAATATGCTTACTAGTAATGCCTAGAAGCTGATTGGCTGCATGGGCTTCCCATCAGTCTCTGCATTAACTGGCTGGACCTTATATCAATCTCGGCAGGAGACACATGCAACCAGTCTGTTGGCTGACTGCTACAAACAAAAATAAGAAGTTCCGCCCAGTAGATTGTGGTCAGTCCTCCTGGCTGGAGTACTCTGTCTGACTGTATAACTGACAAGTTATTATAGTCGTATTCTGGTAATGACAGCTCTGCATCTCTTGTAATATTGGAGTCACACAGAGTAACACTGTCCAGGAGGTGGAGCGAAATCGACAGCTTGGAATTGAAAATAATTTACAAACAAATTTAATTTACCAAAATTTAGAACATACAATAAGATAAAATTGTTGGACCAAATAGTTGGTTGCCCATTTTATTGTAGTTAAGAAAAAATCCTGGGTACACACTACAGCAGTTTTTGGTCCGATCACACGATAATTGGATGATCGCACCAATACATCACTCTAGTGTATGGCCATCTTAAGGGTATCTGATATTGTGTTGGCACTAGGTTAAGCAGAGTTTACACGAACTTTGCTATGTGTTGTGTATATAAGTTAGCAAAGAGGCTCAGAAAATGTATAGGAACCCTTGTTGTTCTTCATGTTTTGCCTATAACTTATTTTGAATAACAGTTAATTGTATGCAGCTCTTTATGTGCTTTTATAAACCATTCTTTGTTCGCTCGCTATGAAGGGGCCTAGTAAATCTGTTTTATTAAATCTTGATGTTAAAATTCTAAGGCACGTAATGGACAGTGGAGTGGATGCAATGTTCCCCTAGTCGGAGCATCAATGCCTCAAGTGACAGTTGCTACTCATAACAATTATTGTCCAGGTTTACGTGAACCAAAGAACACTTTGGGGTAATCTACTGTGTTCACACCTAAGAAGCTCTGGCAGCCTTGTGCCTTTTTAATATGGGTGAGGGGAGGATTTTGAATGAGTCGGGGAGGGCGTGGGGAAGGGATCTCCGTTCATATTTTCTTTCTTTAGAAGTAAAATACGTGCTGTTACTTAAGGAACCCCTATGGCACTCTTAAATGCCATTAGGATCCTAAAAACACGAGCGGGTTGCGTGGCTGGACGGGTGAGTGAGATCCGGCCGCACCTAACTCACTGTTAACTGTGAATACGGTCCAATGTGCATTGTTTACTTTGAACCGGCTTAGTTTAGTTCCTTTAGCTGTTACTTGCACCATAACATTTTTGTCTTCCACTTTGCACAGTTGGTGAATTTATATATTATGAGGTATTTAAATGTAGCCAATTGTAATGTCCGGGGTAGGGTATCCATTCATTTTGGGATGTAAAATATGTGAACCCAGAAGTGTAACTAGGGTTGATGGGGCCCAGGGCAAATGGAAGAAAATGTGTCCCCACCCCTCATTGATTAACAAAAAATAGTAAAAATGTAATTATGGTGCCCCCTTGGACCTGGGTGACCATCTGTGCCCAGAGCAAGTGCCCTATAAAAATCACCCTAGTTACGCCCTTGCGTTAGACACACATAACTGAAAACTGCGTTGTATGAAGGCCATAAATATTCATGACAGTGGCTGAGTAAATTGAATCGATCGTGTTGCTTTTAAATATCATTAAACATCATACTTTGATCATTCAATGAGCACCGTTGCAAGCTCCAGTTAGAAAGTGTGGCTTCCGAAAAAGGGATATATTCGAAAGTTACTTTTCGAATGTCCCTTTTTCCGAAGCATACACTTTTAGAATTTTTTTTTTATGAATGGCATACTCACCCATTCACTTTCGGAAAGAACAGATCACTTCTCCGCTGCTGCTTGCCGGACCGAGGGGACAGGTGAGTAAAGTCTTTCTGTGGGATTAGGGTCAGGCTCTAGGGGAGGGAGGGTAAGGGTCAGGCTGCAGGGGAGGGAGGGTTAGGGTCAGGCTGCCAGGAAGGAGGGTTATTGTCAGGCTGCCAGGAAGGAGGGTTGGGGTAGTGAGAGGGGAGGGTTAGGGTAAGAATTAGGGGAAGTAGTGGGGGACTTTTTTTTTCACTTTTCGGAGCACCCAAAGCTTGGTGTTCTGTGGATCGATTGCAATGCCACCTCGAGGCATATGCAATTGAAATCACAGCCAATTCGCAACTGGCTGGGGTGGAATGGCCGATTCGAAAATTGGGCATTCGGACCGGAGCCCCACACCCCAATGAGCAGCATATAAATGCAGGAAATTCTTTATAATGCAGACAAATCTCTCCAGCATCGCTGGCATCCAGCACTGCGCCAATTCAAATGGGTTTGTGTTTTGGATGTTAAAAATATGGCTCCCATTGGTATGTAGCCGCCCCTGGTTTCTGTGTTTTTGCAGCAGTGAAATTGGTCTGTCACTGTTGGAGTCATGTCATTAAACATTTATGATGACATTTCTGTATGTGTGCTGATTTGTTTCTTTTTTCGTCCATGCCAGCGGGGGATCTAACCTCAGTATGAAAAACGTGTTACTGAATCTGGCGGACAGCAAATGTCTCATAACTTGGGTGAGAATAATCCAAAAGTGTTGGTATAGATAAAATGCACAAACGGCATTAACCTGAGCTTTGTAAGGGATGTCTAGAGGAAACATTGGCACAAGACATCAGCTACATCACCATTCTTTGCTGTGTGCATTTTCTCTACTAGCGTGTACCAGTATGAAATGATTGTTCAGCATATGGGAATTTGAGCTAGATCTATTTTCTTAAAGATTACCAGTAAATTGTTTACTTGTCTGGCTGTTGACGCTGAGACCTTAACTATGTCACTCTTATTTCTTTCTGGACGTCAATCAGATTTCATTTATTTCCACTAATCCTGGCTTGAAGAACGAGCCTTGAAGAGAAAATATATTCTTCTGAGAAACAAATGTCTGTAATAAATCTTTTTACAAGTGGGCTATGTGAGCAGAGGTTTCCAAATAAACAATGCATTGCTCTATTTGAACAAAAACTTGTGATTGCTTTATTTTCTGGGGTTTTGGCAAAACGTAGTCCGATCATTTGTTTTCATAGCATTTCTCTGTATCGGGGTATTCCTCAGTACAGAATAGTTTTCTGAACAAATGTTTCTCCCGAGGACGCCCTCTGATCTGCTTTCTCAGCTGTGCACTTGTCATGTGCACGTGGCCATCATCAGGGGATGAATCTTTACTTCTTTTTGTCTTTTTTTACTTTGTATTATCTTCCAACACATTCTATACCAGTTCTGAAGCCCCTCAGAGCTGCTTAATGCTAGCGGTTTTATTTCTGTATAGAAAAGTCCTAAAAATAACATTCACAAGCATAAAAGTTATATTTTGCCAAAACATAAAACATATGTACAGTATTGCATCATTCATTGTACTGGTCAAAGAAAGATTTAGTTTTGCTTTTTACTGAGTGGATGATAGGTCAGTGTAGAAATCTTTTTTTTCTTATACTATGGCAGACGTTGTCAAACCATGAAGATAATGGGCCGTATGCAGAGCTCCGGCCACATTGCATTTCTTAAAGACCGCGTATACGCAATCTACGTTGCAAGAAGTAACGTAGATTACATTACAAAATTACTGCACATGCGCGGTAGCACTTTTCTGAAAACTGCATTTGCGGCCAGAGTTCTGCATACGGCCCAATATTCTTACTCTATTCTTTATACCTAAGCTGACTCTGATTATAAGTGGAGTGAGCCCAATATATATTGTTGTTTTCAACTTTGAATCTGCCCCTTTATTTATAACAAAATGTTTTGTGTGTGTGTTTTTTTTTTTTTTACTTTGTAGTTAATTTTACATATCTAAGGTTCCAGAAGATGATCAAAATACTAATAAATACTTATTACTTATATTTGAAGTCTGGAACTCACTTTTACGGATCTGTGTAGTGCCTACCTTAAATCAGAGGGAATATTGGGAGAATTAACCCCCACCCCACAGAGGCTTGCTACAGTTTATACATTCCAGGTCCATACTGCTGGATGCAATATCGGACCAGAGACAGACTTACACACTCTTCATTGTATTTGCAAGTCAGGTGAGCGTGTGCAATATACCCACAGATGGCTCCTTAAATTTACTACTTTCCATTTTTGATTATACATCTGATGAACTTTACTATAAGGCAATACTCTTCCTAAGTCAATCATCATACGCCTCGATATTATACAGCTGGTCTGTTATTTATTCCAAGGCAATCTAATCATCTTCCACACCTAGGTCTGACTCAAGTGGATTTTTTCACATGAACTAAGTGAGACATAACTTGGAACATCTATATTTTATTTGATATTGATACCTGACAGGAATTTAATTATTGTGGAATTATTAGTAATCAATATAGATTTATTTATGTTAAACTATGCTAATATTGTTGTAATTGTTGAATTTTTAATTATTCTACACTGATATTTGGTCTAGCGCTACTCAGATTCTGTTTTACTAATATATACATATACATTTTTTGTTTGCAGTGGTCGAAGTGGAAATTTAGAAGTGACTGTAAGAAAATATAAAAATAATAGAAGTCAATGAAGATTTATAGCTTTTCAGTTAAATAATTGGGAGTAGGGATGATATGGCATACCCCTGTATAACCCCTCACCTCGAGCCCTGATATACATAATGGATTAACGTGTGTGCACTAGTTGATTAAAGAATAATTTAAGTGTGACACGTGCAGTAATAGGGTGCATGGATAAGCACTGGTCAAATTGAACTGCTTCTAAGGTGAAATTTAGTAGTATTCCTGACTCTGTCAAACATTTGCATTCAGTGGCAGATGGTAATAAGTGATCTTTTACCTGCCCGGAACAGTTTAGAAAGTCCACCTAGGCCTAGATTGCAGGAATGAAATGCTGCCTGGTATAATAATTGTAGGACCTTTTTTTTTCTTGCTTTATAGATCCTGGTCTATTTTCTATTGGCATAAATTCAGTATGGAAATATATATAGGATGGAAATCTTACTTGCACAATGCTTGAACTGCAGAACCCTTTGTGGCGCTTTATAAATATTATCCTCATTGAAATATTTACATTGATTAGTATTTTGACCTATGCAGGCAATAAAATGAGTACTCTGGAATCATTTTACATATTTCTATGTTTATCATATAGTCTTACACCACATTCTGCATCATGCAGGCCCAAAAACAGCTTCCTCCTGCAATGCATATGACAATTAACGAACGTGGGTTGCGCATAAGTTAAGGAATTCTTACTTGCTGCATGTAACACTCTGCCTGTCCTTGTGTCTTTTAACACTAGAGCCAAGATTCCTCTGTTTCTCTTGTCTCTATCACTGCTATATATTATGTCACAGCTTTAACATGGGACTTTCACTTATTTCTCTAGGTTGTAGCCTCTGCAGGAAGACTTTCCATTTATTGATTAAATGCCCTGGCTGAATATCATCAACACTCTGATACTTCCTAATAAAGGCCTACTTTAAAGAGCACTTTATACACTGACAAGTCTCAGGCACCTTCTGCTCAATCCCCATGAGAATGCTAGTAAAACCACCATTATAAAACAACAAAGGGCTCTTGGGTAAGAGGGCCCTGATCATTTACACTCTAGGATATTGGGGTTTGATATATATAAGGGAAGTGCTATATATCATACAATGAACCAGCCGAGTTGTATACGAAAGTTGCTCAGTACTCTGTATAATCCAGCAGTGTTAGTAGCAGAATTGAGGGGAACTTTAGTATGAAGAGAGAAATTGTGCAAGTTTGTGTAAATCATGTAATAGAAATTGTATAAAGGTGTTTTTTAAATGAGTAGATTAAGTTTAAGAAGAAGGGACACAGGTGCATGTATGTATATGAGTGCTGTCTTGTTAATGGCCTTGCAGGTTAGTAAGACTATTTTGCATTTTATTAAGTAATACAGGCAACCAATGTAGAGATTGATAGAGTGCACCAGCTCTACAAGAGGGTAGATAGACTGTAGGCGTGTCATTTTATATTGTATGTGGCCCCTCCCCATGTCACGTCGCGGTGGTAAGAATAGAAAAAAGCAAACGACCATAGACTGAGCCTTGTGGTAGATAAGAGCAGTGTGAGGAATACCTTGGGATTATAACATTTGTTTGATAAGAGAGTGGTCAATGGTGTCAGCAGGGTCAGGCTGCGGGGAAGGGAGTCTTAGGGTCAGGCTGCGGGGAAGGGAGTCTTAGGGTCAGGCTGCGGGGAAGGGAGTCTTAAGCCCCATACACACTACAGTTTTTTTAAACGATAATCGCTCAAAACACCCGTGAAAGGAGTGTTTTGAACGATATCGTGCAAGTGTGTACGCTGCAACGATCGTTGTTAATATAAACGATCAAGCCATTCAGTACTGAAGGCTCAACAGAAAATCTTTGTAGTGTGTATGCACACTGATTGCCAATCTACTGCTTGAATATCTGTGGTTTATTTGTCGTTTCTCGTTTATATGCTGTAGTGTGTATGGGGCTTTAGGGTCAGGCTGCGGGGAGGGGAGTCTTAGGGTCAGGCTGCGGGGAAGGGAGGGTTAGCGTTACATTAATACTCACCCTTTGCTACTCCATCTTCTTTCTTCGGTGAATCGATTGCTTCTCTGAGGCCGTTCTCAGCAGCGACCCACACCCCCTTCAGACCTAGCAGTGATTAAGTCATTGACAACCTTAGTCAGTGCAGATTTGGTACAGTGTAGCGAGTGAAAGCCTGAATGAAGAGAATCCATAAGATTGTATAAGGAAGTGAAGTGTGTGAGCCAAGTAGTTGGCTGGTTTAGATCACCTTGGTTTATACCAAATGTGTTTTTTTGTTTTTTCTATTATGCTATGACGCCATGAATTCGCAATTATCATCTTCTGAATGGTGGAAGAGTCAAAAAGAGCATTGAAAACATTAATCCTAATGTATTGGCAATTTTAGAACAACTTGTGACTGCTCAAGCATCTTCAGCTAATGTAGAAAGAATTTATTCTTATTTTGGTTTATTTGAAGCTGTGGATAATAATTAACACTTTTTTTGTGTGTATTTCTCTGAAAAGTTCTTTTGCATTTTCAATTTTCTATTACTATTCAGATTTATTTAATTATTGTAGTAAGTAGGACTAATGCTTAACATTAACTTATTCATATTTTTAATTTCATCTATCCCTGTATGCTTTGTATTCTTTAATATGTTTAGTTTATATACATCTATTCAGATGTAACAGGAGAAATAACCAGTAAAATTTGGTTTTATTGAAAGATTTATAATAAATCATATTAAAGTCTAATAACTTTGAATTGTTAATGTAAGAAAGCATTAAAACAAGGTTTCTAAACCATAGTTATGTTTTACAATATTAATAAACAGAATAAAAAATTAAGTGTAAACATTAATGCAAAAAATCTGGTTTAAGCCTCGACTCAAGTTCGCTGCCTGGGTGTCATCCCTGACTCCTTACTTTCCTTTACACCTCACATCTGTGTCCTCGCCATTTCCATCTACTCATCATTGCATGCAACCGTCCCTCCCTCATCAATGAAACCACCAAAACCCTCATCCACTCTCTAGTTATATCAAATCTTAACTACTATAACCTCCTCCTCATTGATTTCCTGCTCACCCATCTTGCCCCCTGTCAATCTATACTCAAGGCTCATCTTCCTCTCACACTGCTCTACCTCAGCCTCTTCTTCATGTAAAACCCTCCACTGGCTTCCTGTCCACTTCAGACCTCTCTTTAAACACCTTACCCTCACCTTTTAGGCCATCTTCTCATCCACAGCTCCCTACCTCTCTTCCCTCCTCTCCCTGCGCATCCCTTTCCGCCCTCTGCATTCTGCTAACCACCGCTGTCTGACCTCCCTACTGATCACCAAATCGCATGCCTGTGTCCAGGACGTCTCCCGTGCTGCACGTCTGCACTGGAATGACCTTCCTTCTTTAGTCAGACTCTCCCCCACATTGCAGGTCTTCAAGCGCTCACTCAAAATGCACCTGTTCTGGCTAGCCTACCCCTCCTCCACTTAACATACTCACTGCATCAAACATCTATCCCTTCTTCTCTTTCCTTACCCCTCTCCTCCGCCCTCTCCCCTCAGTTTGTACCATCTTGTCCCCCTCTGCTTCCCTTTTACCCCACCATCCTCACCTGGTAGCTCCCTCTCAAGTCTCTCACTGCGCTCTATCTCCTCCTCCCTGATCAAGCTTGGCAGCTCGCGTTTTGCCTTGCTGTTTGTGCTTGCTTCACTTGATTGTATTTTTGTGATATTTTTATTTTTATATTGTATTTGATTATGTACTATGCTGTCCCTCCTCTGTATGCCTGTCCTGTATTTTATTATATTTTGTAAAGCGCAGCAGACACCTTGTGCCGCCTTATAAATAAACTATATTAATAATAATAATAATAAATAGAATTAGTAGGGAAAAGTTTGCAGGTTATAAGATTGTCTGAAAAAAGAAGAGCAGAGTTAAGACCAAAAACAGAGCATAGTTTAGAGAATATAAGATCAATGCAGTTGCCATCCTGATGAGTAGAAAAATCATTCCACTGGGAGAGGCCAAGGGATAAGGTTAGAGCAAAATCTTTAGCGGCATCAAGAGATGGATTATTGATGGGGGATATAAAAATGACAAAGGATAATGGTTGGGGACAAGAAATAAGGGAGACTGCAGGGTTGAAGAAACTGTTGGCAAGAATTATTGGGGGGATAGATCACTACAAGATTCAGAGAGAATGGGTTGAAAATCCATACATTATAGACTTAGGATATAGGGCTCTTTTTACTTACCGGTATGAATGTAGCTCAGCCAAGTTCGAATTCGCTCTCTGCGAGCCTGGGAGCTACGTTCATACTATTTACTAAAACTTACCCTCTGCTGCCTGTCCCACGATGACATTCCAGCTTTCTGCAGTCATCGCGGGCTTTCTTCGAATGAATGGGAGGTCTGCACATGCACAGTGGCTCTCTGCTGGGACTTTGTAAAAATGAATCCCCGGCATGAGAAGCGCTGTGCATGAGCCGGCTCCTCATGTCTGGACCGGCACCTGCGGGCAGACGCGTCTCCCAGAGAGGAAAGTGTTTAAATCTATTCTTTCTTTCTTTTTTTTTTTTTGGTGTTTTTTTTCATTTTATTAAAAAAAAAATATATATTTTTTTTTAACAAGTCTGCAGTTTACATATATTCCAATTCCAGCAGTCTCCCCATAACAGCTATTAAGGGGAGAAAAAGGGGGTTATATGGAAAGATCGCTGGACTAGAAGCCTAAACGTCAGTCTGAGATGGCGTTATTTTAACTCTCAGAGCGGAGTGTAAAACTCCACTCTGAGAGATAGTAAATAGGACGAAGCGCCGGCCCACATTAAGAACAACGGGCCCGGCGAATGCATATGTACTTTCACTGCATCACCATGGAAACTGTTGATTTCCATGGTGATGCATCATTAGTAAATAACAAAAAGTTCATTTTTGGAGTTAAAACTTCATAACTCTAATAGGAAAATGAGAGCTAGAATCTGATTGGTTGCTATGGACAACATCTCCTCTTTTCCAAACTCGCAGCTTAGTAAATCTGGCCCATAATGTTCAGCTACCATACGTCCAGCCTAATCCCGTCATTGCGCTCAATCAAATCTGCCCCATAGATCCTTGGGACCAGCGTTTAAATCAAACTACATTAGCAAGATAGCAGATTATAATATAATAAAATATATACCTTGTTATGATTTACAGAAGTAAATTGAATCCATAGTGACTGTGCACACAAGTGCCACAGTTGCATCATAGTTGCTAGTGGTTCATATTGACGTGTGTTGGTGACACCGATTGCAGTGAAACGCGTAATGAAATCCAGAAGCGACATAAGGATAGCTCAGTCTTGCTGTTTAAGAATCTTCTGGACGTTCCGGAAATGTCAACAATTGCACAGAAAAGTTGTACATAATTGACACAATAATAGATACAACAAATCTACTACCTAAGAGGTTTGTTATAAATAAAAAGTAAAGCTTAGGAAAACCAGTTACCAGTGGGTAGAGTAGCAGAGGTGAGATAAATGATAGATGGATGACCTAAGGGAAGAGGCCCTGATAATTACATCCTAGGCAGAGGAGGAAGACACAACTAGAGAGCCAATAAATGGGGAAGTAGAAGCAAAGGAGTCCAGAAGGACTGATGAACTAGAATAAAGAAATGCTGCTTTGATGCTTTACTCTTAAAAACCTTCAGATTTAGAGGCTCTTCTGAGGGGGCCACAACTCCCACAATGCAGTGCTGCAATTCATTTGTGGGGCCCCCCCTCTCCTCCAACAGTCAATCAGGTGACATGGAGGTTTTGTATTACAGTCCTTAGCATGAGACCATTGCTGCTACGTCTCCTACTGGAGGGAGGGTAACCAAAAAATTGTTATGTAGTAAAAAGATCTGGGTGCAGGGTGTAGCTTTGTCCCACGATTGTGTCTCACGCAGGAATTGAACAGTTAAAACTGTTTGGCCACATGCAAGCACACTGTTTGGTAATGTTACATGACAGCTTGTTCCACCAAGCCTGCATTTCATTCCATTTTAACATGCCTTAGAGTGGATCTATTTTCCCTTGCACATTAGTCACAGCACAGGGTTTGCTCTGTTAATTTGACTGAAAAAGACAGATGCAGACAGTGAAGTTTTAAGAAAGCAATCAAGAGCTCTGTAAATTTTGGTGTAAATATGGACATTGGAATGTTTGTTTTTAGCGGTTTACTAGGAAATAGAATGAGATGTTAGGAATTATGTCACTGAAAACTGTTAAGGTACACAAAACTTTTAAGGAGTCATTGATTTTGGTTCCTGTTGTAGAATTAGTTTTGTATTTACTCTTCTCATGAGATATATGTTGACTTCTTTGTAGACAACTCTGAAGATCTAAGGGCTAATCACGAGCTGCTTTTTTTAAATTTAATGACAAAACAGGTACAAGTGTACACGTAAACAAAACCATGTGCGATGTGAATGATGCAAATTAACTTTAATGACTTTGCATGCAGGGAAATCGGTTAGGTCCGGATTCACAGTAACATAGTTTTCGCAATCTACATACAGAAATGGTACGTAGATAGTGTAAATAAGTTACTACGCATATGTAGTAGCTCAATTCTTAAAACAACGTACGTAAAACGACAGCTACGTAACTGTGAATCCGGACCTTAGTTTTTTGCTTATAAAGCTCACATACTGTAACGCTTTGAGTAATCTGTACATTAGGGTTGAGCTAGGAAACTTCACCTCTGAACTCTAATTCTTAAATTGCCTTCCCTCGTAGTTAAAATGGTATTGCTCTAGTCTACACTTGCAACTATTTTTCTCTTACTCACAAAGGGCCGTATTCACAGATACGTTTTTGCGTGGAGTTGTGTGCGTATTTTTAGGAGCGGATTAACTGGGCATGCGTAGTAACTTTTTCGTAGTTACGTAGTATTTACGCACGTAAGTACTTTAGGCACAGACTTGTGAATCGCACTTTGGGACATACGTACGGAGGAACTTGGTTGTCTTCCGTATGTTCGAAGTTATGTGAAAGTGGGCAGGGGGGCATTTAAATGGACTTTTGAGGGTGCAGTTAGTAAGATACGCACGTACTGAAGTAACACGTGCGTAAGTATACACATGGGGTTAAGGGTGCCCTATGGAGATGTAAGTAACTGAAAACGCGTGGGGGTGGTCCGTGGTGCGAGGGGAGTGATATGGGTGTTGCCTTGCTACATGTGTGCATAAAAACACACACTTGGTAAACACGCATCTGTGACTCCGAAACAAACTCAGTATCAGCCTTAAATCTGCTGGTAACTAATAGGGAACTGAAATATCTCTGCATTGAAAGGAAGAGAGAATCTGTATATGACGCATGTCTACAAATTAAATTGTCTTATTCTTGCAGTTTTGTTATAATGTGGATTTTTAGGTCATTGTGTTATTCTCGTAATTCAAATTCCAGGAATTAATAAAGCTTGTTAAAAGAAGTTATAGAGTGCGCAAACTGCAGGTCACATGGTGGCGAATCACTGAGCTCTAGTCGCCTCCTAAGATAGTATGGAACAGTACATAGTGACCGAATGATCATGGCAAACAGTTGCTTACTAATCAATACTGCTTTGAACGGCATTCTTTGTTTTCTTCAACACAAAGAGCTCTGAATCTGCTTTATCCGTCACTTACACACAATGGATGCTGCTCCTCTTCATTAAGGACCTTTGAACTCACGGAGTAATTTCCTTTTTATAGATTTGAACCATTGAGATTTGTGACCGTGATGTCACCATTTCCCAGTGAATTGTGGAGTGTTTGTTGATGCAGTGTGTAACCCCCCAAAAAACCCCTTCATTGCCAAATATTGATAGGATAGAATTATTATTGGGCAATGCAGCAAATAAACACAAACTATGCAGTATGTGAGTAAATATTTCCCCTACATGAAAAAGAATTAGAATTAATTTGTGCCCCTCGCATTGTTACAAGGGACCAGATCCTGATTTAGTAGTTGAGGCCGGTTTCCGTATGCTGTGTGCAGAAAACGGCCTCAATCTTCATGTGCTTTTGCACACACCACGGCGCACTGCATCAGTCTCAGCAGCCAGCTTTCTGTACTGGACGTCGGTCCAGCAGGGGGTGGGATGGGACGGCATGGTCGCAGGAGGAAGGAATTTTAAATACTACAGTAAGGGCTTGTCTAAGGCCTTACGTACTATCCTCATTTATGCACCGTCTCATTTGAAGCAGGACCGGTACGTAAATGTTAAGGTTGGGTCCTGCACATGGAGAGACATCCCTATGGGGGAAGCATATCATTTGTACAGTATGGGCTGGGTTAGGCACTTATGTACAACAAGGCATTACATATGACCAAAGATGCACAAGGAAAAGTTAAGGCAGCTAAGTTACGTACATGAGATAGAAATGCCAGGGGGAGGACATTGGGCTGGATCCAGACTTAAGTAAGTGCTTGAAATTAGTTACTCCTGGGCTAAACCATGTTGATTGTAGGGGGAGTAAAGTTAATTGTATTCTTTGCATTCAGGGATATATCTTTGAATTGCTTACTGCACACAGATACTGACCAGCTTTACTATCACACTGTTATTTAGACCTGGGATAGGAAACATCACCTCTCAACTCTAATACTGTTTACAACAGGTGAAATATGACTCCCCCTGCAATCAACATGGTGTAGCCCAGGAGTAACTCATTTCAAGCACTTAAGTCTGGATGCAGCCCAATGTCTCTTTATAGTGTGTAACTTAGGCACGCTTGCGTATATAAAACAATCTTAAGTCTGGATCAGGCCATATACTTGCAACTCTTTTTTTTACCTTTACTCAAACTCAGGATCAGCGTCTACTTTCAGTGGCAAACGCAATATTTTGAAAGGGGGGTTTCCAATATGTGTAATACATGTGGGGTATATTAGTATATTTCCCAACATTTTAGAGCCCGAAAATGGGACAAATAAGCCCCGCCCCTTTCAAGCTCTACTCCTGCCCCCACTGTGAGCGTGTGTGTTAGGGAATTAGACTGTAATGCGGCAGATGTTGAAGTACTAAAATTGTAAAGACCTAATTAATATGATGTTAAAAAAACATATGTAAAATACTGATAATATGGTCGTACTATCTGACTGCCAAAATATCTAAGACGTCCATTAACGTTCTTTGTGAAAGCAGGAAGTTTATCATGTAGATTTAAAAATATTAAAAATAAAATAAATCTATATTAAGGAATTGCGTTGTTATTGTCTGTAACAAGTCCTGTTTTTGATATTTTTAAGTGATTTATAATTTATTTCTTTCACACATTAAAATAGTAGTTTTATATTGCAGGAACAGATCTAATAGCAATAGCAGCATACAAGGCATTAGTGGAACACATTACGCAATGAACCAGAGCTTGTGTCAGTATGTAAGCACTGTTGAATATGTTGTGACACATTTACCATCCTCACCTGCTTTCCTATTGCAGCACAGGCCAGGACCATCATCCTCCATGACAGTCTACCCCACATGACCGCTAGGCCACACCCCTTTTAGGAATTGTACTCATTTTTTTTTCAATTTTCAATCTGGGGGGTTTCTGGGCAACCAGAAACCCCCCTGGGTGCGCCACTGACTTTACACTTATTTACTGACCATGATTGATTTATTGAATGGCACAGATGTGAGATTTTTGTCTTTTATAGTTTATGAAATGTTGGTGAAAGCTAAATCTATAGAAGTCTATCTAATTTATCTTTATCTACCTTCTAGCCTATCAATCTATTGAATTGGGCTGACAATAGGTCTTGTTAACTAGGCCAAGAATAATTTCACTGTTCACATTAATATCCATGTTTACAAATCTGGTTTTACATCGGTATTTATAGCAATATTGTAATACAGGAAAGTGTCCTATTCTAAACTGTAAAACACATAAAAGATAAAGGTAAGTAATGTAAATTAGTTTTATAATTACCATTGACTACTTTTACAGGAGTTAAGGATTCCCTGTATTTCCTTGGCCAGGTGATATTGTACTTGTGATTCTGCTAATAATTCTGTTAATCAGGACCACAGAACATCCAACCAGGTGACTGATAAGCAACACTCACACCCCATACCAAAGACAAATGGGTTTGTAAAGTGCACAGCAGCAGCTGGGTGTGAGCCTTTTGGACATGTTTGGGAAGGGTGTATGCTGGAAGGTTTTGGTTTTGTGCTTTGACAAGGAGCAGCTGCTGTCTTACTGGAGTATGTGTTAAATCAATGCTTGCTAGCACACAGCTATTCACATGGAAAGGGTTATTAACACTTATGATGCCGAAATGTTTTTGTATTATTTTTTGGGGGATGGAAGTATATTTTATGCACCTACAAACCTGAGCTATAGCTTATGAGCTGCCAACTGCGAGTCTGCATTGTTGGATGAGTTTTATTGTTTTTAATGGGTCTTTGTGTATCAGATATATTATATTTTTTTGTGTTTATTATTGCATTTTTACCTCTATAGATAAAACGATGAATTGTTATAGGAATTCTCTTCTGTTTTTTCTACAGGACAGCTTCTAATTTGTTGAGTTTGAACTAAGGCTGGGTACACACTGAAGGGTTATCTGACGATTGTTGTGCAGATCACATTATAATCTTTGGGTAGCTCCGACATCTTACTGAACTGTCTCACAATGCTGCAGAATCATCTGAAACGACAATGCATCGTAATGTTACAATGTCTGGTTAAATCGCTGTCCAGACTTTCAGTGTAACAATCTCCATTTATCTTCCTGCAGTAGCCCCGTCTTTGTGGGCGTGCATAAAAGTGCATCAGTGGATTGTGGAGACTGTTTGACACAGATCCAGCAGTGTGTACAGGTGTCTCTTCTGCCTAATCGCCACTTTGTCTGGCAGCGATATAATATAAAAAATGGTGGAGGAGCGTAACACAATCCTGCAGAGAATACAGAAACTTCTCACAGATAGGGTCTTGCGTGGAATTGAACTCTTGATTCCGATGGTAGGCTAGCAATGCTGACCACTGCAATGCCACAGGAGATGCAGGGCCGAATTCACAGCCCCAGATGTATATTTACTGATAATAGCTACTACGCATGCGTAGTAACTATTTTACGAAATCTAAGTATCATTTTGTTACGTAAATTGCGTATATGCGGTCTTTAACGAAAGGTGCAATACGTCGGGGGCTGTTGTGAATCCGGCCTGCAGACTCTCTTATGTATTCAGTATAAAATATCATTCATCTGAACGACACAGGTCTTTATCAGTCGTTCAGGTGTTTTGAATTGGCAATAGTTTGATTTCATCAGGCTGTGAATCACTTTTATTGTAAACTTTATATATATGTATATTGTTCTGCAGTTGTCAGAGATGTAGGCTAATCCTTAATAATATGATTGCTTTTACATTCTCGCAGTTTTCCTGTTTTACAGATACAGTAAGCTTCTTAGGCACAATAAATTCATATATTTTGGCTCAACATAGTTTAAGCTATAAAAAATGGTATATATACTGCACTTTGCATATCCGTACTTGTAACATACAGTTAATGCATCATTGAATAGGAACAGGTTGCTTAAGTAAATTGTAATCCACAGCCACCAATCCTATTTTTTATTTTCTAGCCTATAGTCTCAATCTAGTTTTTGTCAGAATAGGGTTCTAATTGTAGGAAATTGTAGTAGTTTTGTGTCTGTTGACATGAACATTTTATATTCATTAAAATAGAAAAAATTATTTTTCAATGCTTATAAATTCATTTTTATGAACCATGGTCACTTCAGAAGTGTATAAAAATATAGTTTTTGAAAGGAGGAACAGTATTTCAATTTGCTTCCTTTTTATCAGGCCTGGCACACACTGCCTATACTCTCATCCTGAATTAACAGTAGCTTTTTGAACTAAATCGCAACCATCTGTAACCACAATTTTTGATAGTGGAGGAATGATGCTGATACTTATGGGAACCGGTGACGTCATATGTACTCCTGATGGGCCTTTGACAGAGATTGTAAATCTGTAAAAGAATTTGAATGGTTATAGAGTTTTACTGTTAATACATCTTACAATAATACTGTTCCAGTTAGAGACCTGTATATTCATATAATATAACATGCAATTGTATTTCAGTTTGTGGGCAATTCAGATGAATTTAACTATACTTAATTTATCTTTATCATTGGATATACTCTAAAGATGATTGTCCAGCGTTTCTATCTCCCTCTTCCATAAGGAGTGCGGAAAGTGCGATTGACGTTACCAAACTCTCAATGCTCCCACCGAGCTGGTCGTGTCGCTGATAGTCATCCACGTTTCCATTGCCAAAACGCTTACAAAAGTAGTAATTTACTTTCTATGATCACACAAGGATTAAGGGCCGGATTCAGAGCAATGCAATTCAGAGCAATGCAATTGCGGCCGGAGCTCTGAATCCGGCCCTAAATCTCTTCTTACTGTACTTGTTTGTTCTATACATATAGGTTTTTGGCCTGATGGTGCTATTACTGTTTACGGAAGGCTTGGTGACTTGGGTTGAGAAGCACGTAGATGAAAGCTATTGAGGCCAATGCACGTTTCTTCACTGTCTAATTATATAGTAGGACAGTACATCATTCTTATAAAGCCAATGGCAAGTGTACCATCTGTGTGCAGGAAGCATGCATGGCTGACGACTCTCTTCTGACTGAGGACGATCGCCATCTATTGCATTTGTCATTATTAATGTTCATGGCAATTTGTAGGGAAGATATTAAGCTATAAATCTGCCGGCATGTGATTAACCTCATTTATGTCAGTCTGATGCCATGTCATTTTGGGGCTTATACGAGAATATGGTAACTGGGTTTATGTAAATCCATTAATTTAACAAAATGTTTGATTTTCCATGCAGTTGCATATGTAAACTTAATTCTTCTTGACAGTGTGCTTCTGGCACAGCACTGTGCACTGCTCAGTACAACTGCTTGCAACTGTACCACAGACTGAATGGAACGATACCTATTTATAAGCAGGATGCACACACACATACATACACACACACACCAGCAGTGGCGCGTTTGTGGCTACTTCAGATCATCCTTGCACGGCCTTCTTCGAACTTTTGCGCCCATGAACGTACATTTTTCATGTCCATGACACCTTCTCCGCACATTTCACTAAACTTACGATGAATTTCGATGGGTGTTAAACCATGCAGATGGAGAAAGCAAATAACACGCTGCTCTTGGAACTAAAACACTCCTAGCGGCAGGTGGTGCCACATGCTTTCTGTGAACTGGATATTGCTGCCAGCTACTGTCAAAACATACCCCAAGTTCTACATGTGCCTATTCTCAAAAAACAATAAATAAATTGTACACCTTAAAACTAGAATGCACCTTGTATAGTTAAGACACAACATGACACCCAACACCTACCCTACACTCAGCGGCGTAACTATAACCTTGTGAGCCCCATATCAGCATTTTGAAGGGAACCTCTAGCTCATCTTCCTCCAGCAATGGTACTTGGTGACTCCTTCTTTCTTCTCAAAAAACACTGGTGTCATCATGTCAGTGTCAGTGCATGGAATGATTGCATGGAACTGTTTCTTAAGCAGCGGTGTGGAATCTTTCTCTGCAGCGCTGCTATAAAGAGGTACAGTGAATGGTCTGTCCAACCACCATGACTCTCTATTGTAGTGCTGCAGAGACAGACTCCACAGCACTACGTAAGAAGCCCAGCTCCTGGACAAATGGAAAGTACGTCCTTTACTGATGCAGTGGGGTGATTGCCAGGCTACCAGGCCTCTTAAGCCACCATATCAGTTGAACCCACTTCACCCCCTATAATTAAGCCTTTGCCTACACTGCTAGCACTGCTGTTGATGTGTAGATGTATTGACACAGTTTGGTGCTTGTGTATTGTGTCCTTTAAACTCCCCTTAAAACAACTCTACAGCGGCAGTATGATATTGCGCATATATATAACAAATGTGCTCACTGCCTCAGTAGGTATTCATGCCGCCATAAACTTACCATGTAGAAAGGGCCATCCATCCTCATTGGCAATCATTTTTAAGGCAACAACATCACCTATGTCTCTTAAAAATCGTGGGCCATATGCAGACTCCCGGACTCTATAAGACCGCATATACGCAATCTACGCATGGAAAAAATCCGTAGATTATGTTATAAATTTACAGCGCATGCACGGTAGTCAGAAACGTTAAACTCCGGACATATATGTTATACGTCCGGGAGTCTGCATACGGCCCCGTCTCTTTAAGTGATGTCACTGAATGGACACTATAATGCTCTTTTTTTAATTACTACATAACCTGTAAATTCCCTTTAAGTGTTAGGATGAGTCTGCATACACACAATGAAAAGGAATTCAGCGTTGTCAGAGTATTTTTAGACCAACAATTGAACAAAATTTGTTTTCCAGAAACAATGACGCGTGACTGAATAGGAAATCACAACTTGAGGATTGTTCTGATGGGACTTTGCTATCTGCAAAACCGTCCGTTCCACTATCAAAAATTCATGCAAATGTCTTTTATAAATGATTGTAATTGCACTATTAACCCTTTTATAGTATAAATTGCTTTATGTACCATAAAGACTTGAGGATGTGGTTTACCAATCCGATTATCTGATTTCCAACAGTGAATATGCCGGCGTTAGAAAGTTGGCAACGTTCACTGATTGGCATTTAGCTATTAGACATAATCGCTACCGCGGCACCTGTCCTATTGTATATTGTAATGTTGACTTGTGTGTTTGGCATTACAATAGCCCTAATCCTAACCCTAACAACTAACCAGGGAAGCAAAGAGCAGACGACAACACATCAGGGAAGCACAGATCTGATCTTAGCAAATAGGTACAGCGGTCACAATGTCAATTTGTGCCCCTGTTTGCAATAACCTATAAATAGATCTGAGAAACTTCCATCTTGTGTTATCGATCGATTGATTTGTGTGTGTGTGTGTCTATGTACACACACACACACACACACACACATATATATACATACACACACACACACACACACACACATATACATACACACACACACACACACATACACACACATATATATACACACACACACACACATACATATATAAATACATACATACACACATATACATACATATATACACACACACACACACATGTGTGTGTGTGTGAGTGTGTGTGTGTATCTGTGATATGGCAGCAGTTATTCCTGTCAACTCTGATACAATCCAGAGTCCTTATCACCACATACGTTACACTGAATATGAAATGCAGATGCAGTTAACAGAACAGCACCTGGGTAAACAGAACGCTGTAAATCTCTTCAGGATTTTATCTTTCATTATCCTCTCTCTGTAACGTTGGAAAATGTATGTTTACGGAGTGAGTGGCCCTGGAAAAAATGGCTGAACTGCAGGCAGTAATCCACTCGCCCCTGGCCTCACTCACACTGCTGTTCATTTGCCTTTGTGTTGACTCTCCCAAACATTTTTATTTTTTCTTGTTTTGAAACCACTTTCTATATTCACTTATTTGTTTATATTAAGCTAAAGTGACTGTGACATGGATCTAACAATATATCTAAGAGGGTTTCAAGTATTATAAGGAGGTGATTATTTTGGAAATTACAATTTTAGGGGTGCTGAAGTATTTGTAACATGATTGGTAAATTATTATTTCATAATGGTTAACTTAAATGGCATTGGTAGTCGGTCAGTCAGTTAACCCAAGGATATCACTTATTGGGTGGAGTCTCTAGGTAGATTATTTATTATTATTGATATTATTATTAATATGTTTAATGTTTTATGACTGACAAGCTGTATAGCAGCTATTAATGGGTGAAGGAAATTGGCCATTATAGAACAGACAGAAGCTGGGCAGAACTGTCATGCTGACACTATGGAAGGTGCATAGTAGTAAAGTCTTTTAGGTAAGGGTGCAGTTTTCCACTTGCCTTTGCTCTGTGGTATCATGAATGATAAAAGTTTGCAGAGATCATTGTAAAAGAAATACTTATATAACCTGTGCCTAGAGATTTTTCCAATACTAACTTGAATAATATTATTGGCTCTGCCAGTATGGAAAGGGTTACAGATGATTGTAGATTCCTAATCATTTCCAGCTAGCCAGCAGTGTTGGAATGACGATGATGTCATCACCTCTGATACAACACAACCTGGTTCTAATCCCTCTGCAGCCACAGTCTTAACTCTTTATAACCATAATCTAAAATCATATTTTTATTTTACAATTGCTCTATATATATAT
>WWET01000430.1:524148-535315 GCA_011038615.1 Limnodynastes dumerilii | reverse complement strand
ATATATATATATTTATTCCATATAGCAAAAGAAGGTTCAAATTTGTACCCAGGCAAAACCATGCTGGCAATCTGTAGGGGTAGTGGAGGCAAATGCACAACCAGAATTGGAGTTGACAGATGATGTTTCCTAGTTCAATGACTTGCAATGTAAAAATAAACTGCTTATTATTTATGTAATAATGTATAATTTCTATAATAATGTAATTATGTATATGCAAATTAACAAATGAGATAAAAACTTTGGGGTGGGGTTTGCTAGTATGATGTATCTTTGCGACTGGCGCTATCATGTTTGAAAATTCGGCTGGGACGCTATCATGCGTCCCAAATATTGTACCCCCTCACATTGTAACATTCTTTGTCGAGTTGCACATTTGCTCCTTGTTTTATAATTGCTGCAGACTTCGAATTGGGCCTCTAATGTTTAATTTTTTGCAGCTGTCCTTTACCTATAGAAAAATATCATGATCGTGCTCTCTAACAGAATGCAGGAGGACACAGATCATAGTATACCCTTCAAAAATATATTGGAATATCTGTTTCTGTTATACATTGTTTAAAGGCTAAGTGTAAATTCTTCATTTCCCAAATCTATTTGGAAGGAGCAGTAATCCACCATCCTACCATTTGTCATTTTCTGATCCCAGAACAGAAACCTCTATCTAACAGTTCTATAGAGAACAATATTTCACGTTCGTCAGCTTGACTGGTCCATGAATTTTATACACCACTGATTGATGATGCAGTGCCAGGAAAGCTATGTGTTACCTTTTCTTGCTTTATTCTTTCCTTATGATGTTAAAAGAACCCTCATTGGGGAAAATTTTATTTTTTGTGTTGGTGGCTAATAAAATAAATATGCTTTTCTGTATACATAGAATTTATATTCATACATTACATTTAGGATGATACTAAAGTTTAATGATCTGTTACTTGGCCTCATTGCAGTAACGCCAAATAGAGAAGAATACTTCAAAATATCCCATAAGGTTAAATGGTCCACTGATTGGACCTTTCTGGGATGATGTAATACCTGTGTGCAAACATATATTTAAGAAGGTGGTTCCTACTATACCACAGTTCTAAATTGGCTGAATGGGTCTGTTTCTCTTGCATCACTTTAATAACACAGCCAAAGCTATTGTAGACTTGTGCAACATGTTAGATCACTACATTATCACATAGGATGTGGCTTTGAAGAGGTGGCTCTGACAGCTTCAGAAACACGTGGCTTTGTGGGATGGATTTTTAAGCCCCTTTAGTCACAGGAGTCGTCTCCAGAGTGACTTCCTCCTCGAGATGTATTAAGGCCTTCATCAAAAATGAAGGGTAGAGAGGTGCTGCTACCCTCTCCCTAGGCTCACAGTAACTCCCTGGGCAGGGCTTAGGATACATTAGCTTGTGACATGCAAGATTTCTTCCTCTCTCTCGGGGACATCACTGTTCCCTGTTTCTTACAGTTTTTACTGCCCCCACTTCCTTTGGACTTCCTTGTTTTCTCCTCAGTAGTGTGTAACTTGGGTACACATGCATACGTAAAACGCCAGTGACCATAATCTTAGGGCCTGGCCAGCCCCAGGGGCCCAGGATCTTAAACTGTTAAGCACCCTTGCAGCCTTATCAAAAGAGAGTTGTCATTTCCAACATGCAGGATCCCTTGGGGGGGCCCCAAACGTGTATCCTGCTTAGGGCCCCATTAGTTTTAAATCCATCTCTGGCTTGATCCATTTTTATTTTGGATATCAACTGAAAGTTATAGTGTAATAATAGAGGACTGGATCCAGACCTCTGTTGCACTCGAAGCTCAGAGATCTGAAAATGGATCCCCGCTATGTAATAACTCCTGTATGGTCGAGTGGAGACCATTCCCCTTGCATGCAGGGCATTACGATAGTAGGACCCTAGCTTAATATTTCCCCACCATATAAAATAAGGACAGTGCAGGAGTCTGTATAGTACATAATGGCTCTTACTGTATTCGTTAAATACCTCTCAACTTGCATACATGCCGCATACAACCTACCCTGTCCTGCTGGTCCATTGGAAACCCTTCCATTTCGAAAGTTTCCATTGCAGGGTCCGGTACCACAATGGAAGTTCGGTGTGTGCGCTTGCAGGCAGAAAATGTCAAATTTTTTTGTATCATTTTGGATCTAGTCCAAAATTGGCAAATGAAAAATCTGGGACCGGATCAAGACCCCCCCGCTCGCTTTTCCGTATCCCAAGAGGGCAGTGATTTCCCCATCAGTCCCCTCTGTCGAGCAGACTTTAGGGCTGATATTCTGCCCGTTTGACCCCTGAATATTGTAACATCTGGAGGGCGCATGCGTCCTATCCTCCAAGTACCCCACGTGTGCACCTTGTGTGTGTGTAAGTAGGGTGTCCTACGTATGTCTGGATCTTGTCCCTAGTCCAAAAGTAGTATTTGTTTGCATAAAAAAAGAAAATAAAAATAAATCCACTTTTGCCCCTCATATTATAGTGTATAATAATAGTAAAATATATGCTACATGCTAGGATATATATTTTACATAAACAAAACTTCAGTCTGTAGCACGGGTCTGTTTCAGATTACATTATAGTCATAAGGAGAATTTTAAAGCAGATGTTATTGTATTCTCCTTTTTCTTTGCTGCTCTGTAGTTGGAAATCAAAGCGTTGATTGTGTTTTTTTTAGTTTGGTCATTATTGATATAATAAGGCAATTTCATCCATTTTACAATGTCATGTTTAATTTGTATAGCGAGTCCTGCGGCTTTTATGTCCTGAGTTACCTGACTGTTGCGTCGCAAAGCTGGAGCGCACTGACATAAATGTTCTGTCAGATTTTTTATTTTCATATAAAGAAGCCTTCATCATTAAACTAGTCACTTGTTGACGCACATCAAAGGCCTGTGGAGGAGGTCATTCAAAGTGTATACATCCTTACGTCTCATTAGAGGGATCAGTCGCAGGAAAAGAGCTTTCCCTTAATCACAAATTGGCTCCGATGCCCAAACACACATCATTTTTCCTTTAGAATAAAGTTCTTCATTTTCAGTCTCACTTGTAGATAATAATTGGGGCGGGGGATGGACGTCTAGATTAGGGAGAGCATCCCAGAAACTGATAGCAGTGTTATTCTATAGGTAAAATGTTCGATCATTACAAGACAATGACAGGTTTACTATTTTTGAATGACTATTATAGAATAAAAGCTGAACTTTTAAAACTCCAAAGACATTTTTTTTTACCTATTTAAGTAGTAAGTTACAAATCTTTACAGACATGCCAGAGGCTGCCACTAGACCGGTTTAGGCAGCTGCCTAGGATGACAGGCCTGGAAGGGTGTATGTTTGGGGGTGTTCAGGGACAATAATGCTGATGCCCACTGTGGAATACACAAGTCACTGCTCAGCTAATCCCCTGCGGGGATTTGTGTGTTCAGGAGTTGAAGTTCAGCTGATCCACTGCTACAGCGCTTACTTTGTACTGCTTAGCCAAACAGCTGTCAGGGACATGACAACTAAGCAGCTGAGCACGTAAAGTAAGCGGCGCCACAGGGGATCGGCTGAGCTGCGGCTGCTGCATAGCCCTGAACTATCCGGTTGCCGCCTCTCAGTTGATACCCCACGCCTTTGAAGCAGTCAGTACAAGTAGTAGGAGAGCTGAAGCTTTGCCTAGAATGTCCAGAGACCTAGTACAAGCCTTTTCCCAGAGACTCCTTACCATGGGCCTGATCCAGACTTAATGACAGCTAATGTACGATGTTTTACAATGTAACTCTGATCATACGTAACTTCGTACAATAGGACGTGACATCCCTACGTAAGCAGATTATGGGTACAGTATGGGCTGGGTTAGGCACTTAAGTACGACTAGGCATTAAAGACAACCAGAGATACGCAAGGAAAGGTTAAGGTAGGGTTCTGAACATGTAAACCCAGCAAAGTTATATGCGTGAGAGGGGAGGGCATTAAACTTAGTAGTGCGTAACTTGTACTTAAAACGACCTTAAGTCTGGATCAGGCCCCATGTTATCATATAGGGATTGTAGGGAGCTTTACATTTTTAAACAAGGCTGTGTAATATCAAATAGCCTCAGTGCTTAGGAAGACTAATAGCTTACAATCTATAGGATGGTAATGACGTTTGTTCCCACCCATTATAGGAGGGGAAGGAAAATGCCACCTACTGTACTTACTGTATTTTTCATTTTTACCATTCATTGTTTTATAATGATAGGAAATTGTTGTGGACTCAGATACTCCGACCAGACAGAGCAATAAGCAGCTATCGTGCATATTCTTTTTTTCGCTCAAGGCACATTTTATTGCTGAATTTCCACAGATAAATGTGAGGGAAGTACTGAAAACAAATCAAAAGCTTCACACGGGGAGGACTGTGCACCTGATGTATTTCCTATTGAGAGATGAGTGAATCATTGAAGTTGTCGACTCAGTATCTTCAAAGGGAATTTATGATCCATCTCTTGGCAGTGCCACACTGTCCAGTCCTGTAAATGTCAGCCTGTATGTGGATGCAGCAAACTTAATGGAAGCCATAATTCTAGGAGGAATTAGGATATATTAAGAAGCAGTTTGTTCATTTATAAAGAATAACCCTGTATGGTCTCAGGCGTCCTGAGAGATTTACAGAACACAGTGTTTACAGCATTGCTGCCTTTCATTGCTATAGACATGAGTTCTGACCAGGGAATAGATGCAGGCTTACAGGGCTCAGATGGCGGCTCTCTGCTTTATCCAGCCTTCCGTGTGTGCGAGGGCACTTTCCTCGCCCATACAGACTTACCATCTGTGGACCCTACCTTAAACTTCCTTTTCGGATGTCCCTATTTTGTATACTTACCAATTTCTGTTTTCAGAATGGGTGAGTATGCCGATCGGCATACTTCACCCATTCACATTCGCAAATGTCGTCGCCGCCGATATCCCTCCGCTACTGCTATCGCCAGACTAAGGGAAAGGTGATTAAACTCTCTGTGCGGGGAAGGGAGGGTTAGGGTCAGGCTACAGGAGATGGAGGGTTAGGATCAAGCTGCAGGGAAGGGACAATTAGGGTCAGGCTGCAGGAGATGGTGGATTAGGGTCAGGCTGCAGGAGATGGTGGATTAGGGTCAGGCTGCAAGGAAGAGAGGGTTAGGGTCAGGCTGCCAAACAAATGTGGCTGACTATTTTTACTTTTCGGAGCACCGAAAGCTCGGTGCTCCGTGGATTGATTGCAATGCTTCCTCAAGGCATAGGCAATCGAAATCCCTGCCCGTTCGAAACTGGCTGGGAGGAAACGGCCCTATTGAAATAGGGCCGTTGTAACCCGGGGACCCACACCCTGGAGGTGCAGACCGTGCACATGCAAAATGCTGCAGCTTTCAGCTTCTTGCTAGCGGGAAACAAGCATTTTGCAGGAGTCTGGATCCGGTCCCAGGGCCTTATCTTATTGTACGCTCTTGTTTCCATACATGTATATATGCCTTGCTATAACTGCGGGCTTGTGTTATATATAATAATAGGAAAAGGATGGATGTAAAGGTTTAAATATACTGAAGGCTGTGTTGTACTTTAAGTATTTAGCAGCACCATCATATTGGCGCTGTGTGACATCATGTGACTTGCACTTTAACCCCCCCTGACTTTTTATGTTTTGCTTCCTTATACTGTAGGCATTAGATAGTAATTAAAGGAAAGCTGTTCCATTTGTTGCTGATAGATCATTTGCATGGGGGTATAACTACATTGGCAGACTGTCAGCTATTGGTATGGCTTGGAATGCTGCAACAATATAGACAGTTGCTTGTGTGTGTGTGTGTGTGTGTGTGTGTGTGTGTGTGTGTGTGTTCATGCACACACAAATCTCTATTTAAAATTGTTTGTTCTAATATTTTAATTTACATAAGGGAATATGGAGCTTCTTTTTATCCATGTTCCATTCCGATAGGGGCTGTTGGGTGACCCACGGGTAAAATTCAGCAGTCGTTCCTCCATAACAATCCGGGCACCTTGTCCAAATTTCTAGTTGGAATGGCTACTGTGCCTGGGGTTTGTCGAGCCCTGTTATATTTTATCTATTGTATTTATTTTATTATTATTTCCAAAACCAGGAAACAAAATATAGAACCATTTATATTTAATCTAATACTAATGTGTGTGGTTTTTATTTTATATTTTTCCTTTATGAAAAGGCTAAAGGTCTGTTTTAAAGGCTGTTGTAGGATTGCAATTCTAATGATTGTAGTAGCTGACCATTGCACACAATGGGCTTTTTACAGAACAGCAATGTCAAGGATGCAGCAAGAATATGTTCATGACACTTGGTTGCAGAGATGGCAATTTTCTCAAGGATCCCTACTGAGCTTTCCATCCTTTCCCTGTCTAGTAGAAGGACAAGGCACAGCTAGAACGTGTCAGCCTGGCCTTTAGCTGTCTGTAGCTGCAGGCAAATAATGTGTTCTTCTTGCCAATTCTTTTTAAGAAGTAGAAGTGTGTAGCTACCGAGAAGGGCAACCTTCCTTCACATCATACAAGTGTGGAAACTCTCACAGCTATGAGTGATTAACTTCACTGTATCACAGATGTCTAGTGACTGAATGTGCCACCTCTATTCAACACCCTCTGCATTTTTCTACGGCCTCTGTAAAGGAATGGAACAGCTAGCCATCCTTTATATAGACTGTGTGTGTGTGTCAGCTGGTGACTGCATAAGTATGTGGGCAGTCAATTAAGGTTTTATACAATGCTCTGCTTACCTCTCCGCAGGAGCTACTGATACACATGCAGGGAAGGCAGTGGGATTCCAAAGTTATTTTTAAACCATTCATATCTCTTTAGTTTATATTTTTTGTTCCCTTTTATGTTATTCTGAAATCTAGTTCTGCAGTGCTGCTATAGCTGTCTTTACAGGATGGTGCAGCAGTATGTTTAATCATAATCGGTAATCACAGGGGTTACTGTAAACGTAGAATATTTTTGCTTCAAGCTGTTTGAAATGAATTAGTGACACAAACAGCTTCCATATGAACTATTATTCGTAATCAGTTGCATGCATGTTAACAGGCTTTATGCAGTGACTGCTTGTTTGAAGATTGAGCTACTGTATACTTGTGAAGACTCATAAGGAGGATGACTTAGTATTACTGGCTCCTGCATTGCACGTTGTGCATGTGTAACTAATAACTGTCATCTTCTTGTACCAGATAAGTTGTAATAGTATTTAAAGGCTAATTAGTTGACCTACTGTTAAATGACGACATTTGTAGTAATTGTTGCTTGGTTAATTCAGCGATTTGGCAGGTCATGTGAGTAGTCTGAATCTAAATTAGTTTTTTTTATTTGTTTATTTTTTTTACATTTTTGGGTGTACTTAATTTTCTAAACCATTAATACCCATATAGATATAGTATCTGCCTTTTTTTGTTCAAAGACATTGTAGAGTATAACAAAATATCATATCTTTTTTAGATTTGAAGTATACAGGAACTTGTGGAATTTACAACTGAAAATATTGAGAAATGATTTTGTATTTTTAATAATCATTATATTTTATGCTATCCATACCCACAGTATTAAAATAACTAAGCTGGCTATATAGTTATATTGTAGACAGGCTGTAAAATGTTTTGTTTAACAAATACGAGGCCAATCCTAATTACACTCATAACCGTTATCTCATAACAATAATTTTTGTTACATGGGCAGTATCACAGTTGCCATAGCTCCTGGACAGTTTCTGTGGCTTGACAACGATTAGTGCTGTAAAATACTACGATATTCATTTTATTCTTTAGGTAATGGTTGTGTGCTTTATTTTTATGCTCTTGTTGCCATGGAGAGGGGATTTTCGCCAAGCCTGTAAGATTGGTGACTGGTACAGGATAGCTAATCACCATCCTGCATTGACAGAAGTTTTTATCCTTGTGTCATATATTCTCATGTAACGGCGTTACGTGCCGAGATTGTTTGGCGCATGGTTTTACGGGCACCTTAAAGCCTTTTTTTTGCTGTCTATATCATGTGCAATAGAGTATTAAATGAAATTGTAGATCGTTAGTATGTACTTGGAGGAAATGCTTCGTACTTTGCTAGAAAAGTTATCAACACACCCTGTTCGTCCCATTTTGTCTGCCATCCAATGGCGGACCTACATTTTTGTGGCCATTGAGCTTGAACTATTATGGAAACCCAAACAGCAACAATAGGGCAATATCAACAAGGTCCAAAGGCCCAAATGGCAGAGAACGGGGTGGTGGTGGTGGTGGTGGGGGGGGGTCCTTGAAAATGGACCATATGTTACATGCTGCAGAAGTAAACAAAGCAGTGTGTGAAGATTCCCTGTCTGGCTTCTATGTGCCTGGCTTCCCTTAGCTGCTGGATAATCAACTAAGGTGTGCCTGATCTCTGCAGCTGATTGGAAGAGTGGACTTTTAATAGCCTGAGCCCGGGAAACCTCATTGTCGGCTTTATTGCCTGCTGTTCTGATTGTGTTCTCTTTGTGCCCCTGCCTTGGATTTTGTTGTGCTCTCTTCCCTTCTGTTATTCCTGGTGTTACCCTTGCCCTCTCTGTCTCAGTTGCCTGCCCCATTGTCTGTTTGCAGTGTGCAGCCGCGGTCTTGGGCTAGTTCATTATCCCTCTGCTGAGTGGTTGTGTTTACCATCTCACACTGTCTGTACCTGGCATTCTGAGCAATTCCATCTGCTCCTCTCTGTTTGTGTGTGTGCTGCTGTTTTTACCATCTCACAGCGAGCGGAGTCCGGATCCCAGGCTCCCTCTGTTGTAGTGTACACTTGGTGCTTTTCATCTATACTTTGTCTCTACCCTGTGAGTTTCACTCCTGTGTTTACCATCTCCACTGTATTCTATCTGTCAGTGTGTACGTGAGTGCGAGTCAGCCCATCGGACTCTGCTCTCCTGTTAGCCGTGTGCTGCATTCCATCTCCAGTCCCACCCGCTATTTCCTCCTCCTGCTACCTGTAGTCCTTCTGTGTTCTCCATCTAGCAGTTGGTCAGGTGTCTCTTGGAGGCCCTTGTCCGTTATCTGTTCCACACCTGTGGTTACCTGCATCCATCTGGTTTATACTCCTGAGTATTATTTCCACCTATATTCTGTGTGTGGGTTCCAGTCTGCTATCTGTGTGCAAGGGTTCCAGCCTGAATATCTGTGTACCTAGGCTTCTGTCTGCATTCTTGTGAGCAAGGGTTCCTGCTACCTGTGTTGTGTGCAAGAGTTCCAGGCAGGGGTGGAACTACCGTTGGTGCAACGGCATCGGGGCCCATGCTGATACAAGGGCCCACAGCCGTCATCATCGCACCGCCATAGCTCCCCACCGTGTTACCTGGGATATTATCAGGGCCAAAGCATATTTTTTGCACCTGGGCCCACAACTTGCTAGTTCTGCCTTGGTTCCAGACTATGTGTCAGTTCCTGTTCAGGTTCCTATGCTAAAGATTTTCCTTTGAGGCTATCGCCGGGGGGCTGCGACCTAACAAGTGCCAGCAGGCAAGCCTATCCCCACCACCGGGTTCTCTAGTGAATATCTGCTCTCCTGTGAGAACTCTTGCTGGAGATTGTAGCACCGTACAATGTACCCATTCTTGCCAGCAATGAGGTTTGGTTAACCGCTTCTTTAATGCACTTTATGATACTGACAGCAGCTCTCTATTCTGTGCCAGGCCGGATCATAAAAGACAATCTGTGGTTGGAGCTGTAGATAGAGTGTCTACAGGCCAGCCCTGATCAGGGGGAGTTTCTGGGTACCCCCTGTGTAGAGCATATTCTAAGAGCAATATTATAAGCACAAAACCCCAAAAAGGGCTAAAAATAAAGTTGCTTCAGCGCCTCTCTGGGATCAGGGGCCCTGAAACTTAAGCTTCATTAGTTTCATAGTAGATCTGTCACCACTACAACATTCTAATGGTCTCCCCTTGTACCTCATTGGAATAGAGATACCAGTGATCCAAAGGTGATTTGGACTTTGTGCATGAACACTTAAATGTTTAATACAGAGGACTCAGAAATACGCTTTTGTTAGTCTCAGCTGAAATAAATAAAATTCCGTAGAAAAGTAACAGAGACTTTGGGCCAGATTCACACCACCGGACATATTGCATATACGTCCGTCGTTTACGTTTTTTTGCTACTGCGCATGCGTAGTAAATTTTTTTTACGTAATCTACGTATCTTTTCGTTACGTAGATTGCGTATATGCGGTCTTAAGATTGCATACACGCAATCTACGTAACAAAAAGATACGTAGATTACGTAAAAAACAGTAAACTACGGACGTATATGCTATATGTCCGGTAGTGTGAATCCGGGCCTTTATCCTCAAAATATGAAAATTAACAGTTTATAGTTTAATTTGACTGTAAAATAGGAGAAAGTCATTGCATTGTTGTGAAGCAGCAATGTGCAGTACTTCAGGATAAGTTTTTTTTTTAAGTGAATTGATGGCTTTCCGTTATAACTTGGGGGAGGCTTGAAAGTCAATTTACTGCAAATCAGAAAGCTTATTCTACCTGAGATGAGGAAAGATGATACAATCTACTCCGCTGGCTTCTTTGCAGTGCAGAATTTTAATCTACTTTATCGGCACATTTCGGATTTTGTCGTAATCCTACAGTTCCTAGGGACAGATATTAATGATGATTATTTCATGCCGAGATATAGTTGCTATCTGTTAAAGCAGTAATCCCATGAAAAATAAAAATCAGGCTTGTTTAACTGCGATATTGCTGACAGGGATTCATTTTCATATTTTTTTTAAGGTGATTTTCATTATTTATGTTTCTGGACAATCCTTTCAACTCCTGTTGCATGATGTAGTGATCTGAGAATCTTGGAATTGCCCCTCTGAGCTCTGTCTGCAGTGCAGCGTTCTTTTTTCCATCGGTTACCTCTGGCACCACATGTCATGCGGAAAGCTGTGTGTCTTTATAGCAGACTGCCTATGATTGCAAGTCAGAAATGTTGAGGAGAGAGATTTTAAAAAGCAGATAATGCTTTCTTATACCCCGGGTTATTGCCAGGGCATGGTCCAACTACTCAGGTTGAGGTGTGATGTGAAAAGTCCAGGAGTCCTTTTCCTGGGTCTTGTGATCCGGTAATTAGTCCGGGAAAAAAGAAGGTTTTTTCCCCGAGTCCGACCCAGGCAGGAGTGCAGTGTGAAAGGTGT
>WWET01000430.1:511891-524137 GCA_011038615.1 Limnodynastes dumerilii | reverse complement strand
GGGGAGTGTGGGTGGGGTGTGGGGGGGGGGGGGGGGGGGGGTTTGGGTGAGTACACGTTGAGGAATAAGGTGAAGTACCACATTGCAAAAATTATTAATTTACTGAATTAAAAACAAGTATCTTTAATTAAATATAACCATTAGTATAACATTTATATGTCAGACACAGTTAAGGATAATTTTAGACAAAGGTCAGGTTCAAGGTTTCATTTTGTTATATCCTTATCACCACACTGCATATTATACCTCCCCCCTTCAGATACACCCTTCTCACCACATTACATATTACACTTCAACTTACATGACATACTATGACATTACTTCTGTGATATCCCTCTCCATGCATTACACATTACATCTTTCACAAGTTCTGTTTCATCACTCACCACATATGACTTTTTCCACCTTTTAAATCAGACCCTCTAAATACAACTAAATACAATTCTTATAATAGGCTAAAAGCAATCTGTGTAAGAATTTTGAGTTGAACATTGCGGACGGTATGCAGACTTCCGGACATATAACACATATAACACATATAACACATACGTCCGGAGTTTAGTGTTTTTTACTACTGCGCATGCGTAGTAATTTTTTTTTACGTAATCTAAGTATCTTTTCCTTACGTAGATTGCATATATGTTGTCTTTAAGACCACATATATGCAATCTACGTAAGCAAAAGATACGTAGATTAGGTAAAAAAAATTTACTACGCATGCGCAGTAGTAAAAAACGCTAAACGCCGGACGTATATCTTATACGTCTGGTAGTCTGCACACGGTCTTGCAAGTGTATGATTGGACACAGCAACTGTTTTTGTTGCACTGAATTCATTCAAGTGTTTCCATCACACACATACAATGCCTGTAAAAATCTTAAATACATTGTTTTAAATTTTAATTTTTGATTCCTGAATCTATTCATTTATTTTTATTTTTTTCAGGGTTTTTTTTTTTATTATTGGTCAAAAAAAATAATCAAAACTATTATTTGTGGTTTTTTTTTTAAATAAAACAAAAGTAAAACCTTTTCACAACTCAGAAAACAAAAAAAAAACGTATTTGTGATGTAAATAGCTGTTTTATGTTATTTATTTTTTTATTGTTATTTGATTCTTCCATAAATAAAATTATCACTATTGCATTCACTTTCCTTCAAGGGGTTTGCTTGTTTATTATGTTTACTGAATGACAGTGGTAGTCACAGTGAGTGAAGGTGGCCTGTGGATATGCACTATGCAGTTACATGATCATCTCCATTACTTATGTTGATCTAATAAGACTCCTGTATCTTATAGGCTAAATGATAAGAAGATATAGGGCCAGATCTACTAAGCGGGTTTGGAAATGTGGAGATGTTGCCCATAGAAACCAATTAGATTCTAGCTCTCACTTTCCTATGGCATACTACAGAATGTCAGCTAGAATCTGATTGGTTGCTATGGGCAACATCTCCACTTTTCAAAACCCGCAGCTTAGTAAATCTGGCCCATAATGTGTTTACGGATGGGTGGTAACACATGCCTTGTAGCTCTGCAGGTGTTGTGAAACTAAAACTCCCAGCTTGCTCTGACTTCATAGCTGGCAAAGCATTCTGGGTCTTGTAGTTTCACAACACCCAGAGAGCCTCAGGATTACTAGGCCTGTATGGAAAGCTGTAAGCTTACTAGAGTGCGAGAATGCCTTGTTTTCAGACACCTCTCCATACACT
Source organism: Limnodynastes dumerilii (assembly GCA_011038615.1). Lineage (NCBI taxonomy): Eukaryota > Metazoa > Chordata > Amphibia > Anura > Limnodynastidae > Limnodynastes > Limnodynastes dumerilii. Next base: position 522,425 of record WWET01000430.1, on the reverse strand, counting down.
AATAACATTCATCTGTGTTTTTACATGGCCAATAGCAATGCCAAGTAAATAAACTGATTTCACAATCTGTGCACACATGTGCAGCCTCTTGGTTCTGACTTCTGACAAATGACACTTCTGTCAGCTTCTGATAGGGGGATCAGGTTGTGCTCACAACTGGGCAGAGCTTAGTATTACAGCTAGGCGTGCTGTCATACTGTATGTTCCAGACTTCTAATCCACCACCATTTTAAGTTTGCAACAGTCGTAAATTTTACGGTAAAATTATGTTGCTGAAAGTGTGTCCAAGAGAGGCAAATGACCATCTACGGCTGATTGGATCCAGTAGCGGTTCTCTGCACATGCTACATTTAATAATACCTACGCAGCAAAATTGGATCCTTGGATTTGGTCCACGGTTACAGTATAACTCGCCCAATTTCCATGACTTGCTAGTAAAATACATTTCTATTTGATATTTTAACTAGGTAATATACCTGTTTGAGCCCTGTTTGCCATGCTAAATATCTTCTAGCCAACCTTTGTAAAATTGGGGAAACGAGTGGCTACAGCTGCGATATGAGTAGTTACTCAGGTCCGTATTACGCAATCTACGTACAGAAATGGTAGGTAGATAGCGTAAATAAGTTACTAAGCATGCGTAATAGCTCGATTCTTAAAACAACGTACGTAAGACTAAAACTACGTAACTGTGACTCCTGACCTCAGCCTGTTCTAATGCTGTGCAGTGCAGGAAGACATTTTAAGGAACATTATTCTTCATAAGTCTCATGATGTCACTTGCAAGTCCTCCACCACATCTAATCACCCTACCTCATTAGCAGGTCGTTATGACTTTGATTTCATAATAAGTTTTCATTTGGGTGCCAGGATTTCTCTTCTCTCATCCGCATCTGTTGCGAGAGCTGTGAAAATAAAAAGTCACAGGGGGAAGTAGTTTAGAAAATCTGTATGTTAATAGTAACACTTGGATTCCAGTGACTGTCTGGCTAATCGAGTTTTACTTAAAGCCCCAGTGTGTGCCAGCGTATCTCTATTGCAAGGTACAATCAATGTTTTATGCAGCAACTTCTCGCTGAATTATTCATGGAAGAATTTTTATGGACTCCAGAGAGTCTACGACAAATGATAAAAGCCTAAGAATAGCTCTTCTTATTATAATTATGTAAGTGTAGTATATTGCAGTGACTGTAATATTAGGCTGAGTATTAGCTACATTTGTGTTCGTGTCGCCCCCCCCCCGACTTATTTTTAAAATGAGAGAAAATGTCAAATAAAAGCAAAAACCGGATTGTTTACATGTCTCTGTCTGATTAAGCTGCTCATACACATTTATTCATTTACATAAATTAAAACTGTACTGTTAAGTATTTTAATCATCTCGGGAAAAAAAACCCACCATAGCCACGTCTGTAAAAAGCTGTGTAATAAGGTTATAACTCTGGCAATAACAGATATAAGGAATATTGCATAGCTTTGACACTAATAGTTTATGTTTAACCTATACCTAACTTCCCCTTAAGTCAGCAATTGCTGACAGTCTCCATTCTCAATAAGATTTGTGTTTTTAAAAAAAGGTAAGCCCTTCTTCTTAACCTTAACCTTACCCTTAACCCTCCCCTGACCTCCGGTTTACAGCAGCCAAACCCTAACCTTCCCCTTCAGCTCTAACCTTCCATTTGTTCAGCCCGAGCTATGACCTTCTATGTCCTGCAGCCTGACCCTAACCTTCCCCTTAAGTCATAACCCTCCGCTCTTACTCTAACCTAAGCCACACTTCAGCCTGAACCCTAACCCATAACCTCAAGCGACCACAATTTGTCCTCCACGGTCTAGCTATTGGGAACGAGTCAAAATAGATATCCTTTCCCAATAGTCATTTTAGTGATTGCCGAGCATTTCAACCAGGCTGTATCATGTTCGAAATAGGGCCGGCCGAACCGGCAACCGCATCCCCAGTGACATGTGCGTTTAATTATGTCATTTGTTGATTATTAACATAAAAGCAAGAATCTGCATAAATGCATTAGGAATGTTATTTTGTAATTTCTTTATTAATGATCATTTTCTGTAGCACATATTTATGCAATTTCAGGAGTCTCCAACTGTTTCCACAATGATTATAATATGTAGATCTGTTTGAAAATATGCATTTATTTACATGTTCTCAGCGATATTCACTCTCTGTGTGTTAGTTTTAGTTAAATTTGATGCCGGTGTATTTGTTAATCACATTTTTCATTTGTCACTAAGGGTTTGTTTATAATTATATAGAGTATTTGCTTTGTTTATGTTAATTATAATCACACTTTGTTTTAGGTGTTTCTTCTTGCTGTGTGTGAAGAAACACTTTTTTTGTACTTGATGATACTGTCCTTATATTGTATGTTGTAGAGCTGGTTGTAGCAGATCATATGATAGAGAAGGGACTGTAGACTGGAGCATGCTTAGAGCCATATACTGTGACTCTCTTCTACGGCCATATATTACTAAGCTGAGGGTTTGGAAAAGTGGAGATGTTGCCCATAGCAGCCAATCAGATTCTAGATCTCATTTAACTATTGCATACTAGAGAATGTCATCTAGAATCTGATTGGTTGCTATGCAACCTCTCCACTTTTCCAAATCCGCAGCTTAGTAAATTTGGCCCATAGACTGCTGCTAGAGAGCTCAAATGTGCATCACAGCTCAGGATACGCTGTCAGACTGATCACGGTCTTAATATTATTTCATGTCCTTGAAATGTTTTGATGTATGTATTTATTATTTTGATATATAGTAACTGGGATGTAAGGCTGGCTTCAGACCCCTTTGCATTCGGAAAACGTTCTGGCAGCCCTCATAGAAGGGGATAGTGAACTCCCCTGTCACTCCCCTCCCTCATATGGAGTTAGCAGCAGCTGCCATAACCCTGTCTTAAGTCACCCGTGGGGATCAGCCGTCCATATGACCGCAGATCCGCATGGAAATGGTGGTAAACCCAGCCCATTGGTAAAACTAGTATACTTCCCCCTGCTCCCCTTACGGAGATTAGGCGGTCAGAGGAGATGCGCTGCACATCAAATCTCCAGGTGCACGGAACTATTTCATACGCTTAGAGATCCGTTGCAGAACAGCTGGCATGCACATTGCCAGGTATTCACCTGAATTCCACAAGCAGCTTGCAGAATTGTGATGTACGGACATCTGAGTATGGCCATTATTATCTAAATGCTTGTTACATTCATTTTACCATCTCCAATATTATTATTAATGCAGTTTGTTTTTTGGATATTGTTTTAAATCCCTATAAGCATGGTGGGGAGTAATTATAAATGAGGATCTTAAGGGTAAACGTATTTAAACTTTATCTAGTACAGTCTAGACAATTAGAGGTAGAATTCCCTTTTCCTTTTTGGAAGCTTTAGTAAATGTCCCATAAAGCTGCTCATTATTAGGGTGACAAAAAAATCAGATTGAATCAGACACAGATCCATAACAACGCACGTCAGAGTTGAGTGATAGAGGAATTCACTGCTCTCTTCCGTGCGTAATTACAGACCCACGCGTGCACAGAAAGCGAGCAGGATTCTGAATCTGGCCATTTATGCTAACATTTTGATGCAAGGTTCTATTGCATTGTTTTATTTGTCTAAAAAAAAAAAAGAAATCTTGGTTCCAATTAATTTCGTTTTTATTAAAGTGAGCGGTGATTTGGGGCCTTTACGTGGAGCTATTTCAGGCTGGGTAGCTAGAGTAGTCACCACATATATAGGAATATTATTTAGCCATGGTGTAGTCATGCTGTATTATGTAATATGGTTGTTGGAAGCCCATAGCTAGAGAACTGCCTATAGTCACTGCTCTGTAACATGGGTCTTAATGGTTTGTTTTTTAGTGGAGCCACACATGAATGTTATCTTAATGCTAAGGTAGTACTCGGAGATTGACTCTAATGCTGCTTGGATTAGTGATTGTATCATAGAATGTTACACTATACAATATACTTTCATTATAACAAGTGACTGGGCAACCGAAGGGGAAGTCATATAATGTTGTTTATGACTATTGGATGACAGTCTACAATCCATGATTCCTCTTTGGCATGGAGTAACTTGAGTAGGCCAATCTGGACAACTGGATATTATTTAATTATGCTGTATAACAAAATGCAATTATACAAGAGCATTGGGAGACATGTCCTTTTTATGTGCTTTAGTCAACACAATAATAATATGCTGTATTTCTACCAACTCTCCCTGAAATTGTCCACCTTCATAAACATTTATTATTTTATTAATTTATGATCTTGCCTTTAATGTCTTTATAAGTCTGGGAGGTGTTACCAGACACGTGTGTTTGTAATAATATTTATATTATACTAACACATATGCATATTAAACTCTAATTTAGTGTTGAACTAAGACACATTCCCCTTTTAATTATAATTTTGTCAGCACAATTTAAATCTGCCTCCCCTACTGTGCAACATAATGTACACATTTACTCCTTTTATTGGTTTTAATGAGCCACAATTTTTTTTGGAACAGTCATCTTACACATTACATGATCTCTTCTTGAAAAATCTAGAAGGTAGATGAAAATTTAAAGGTATAAGTGCAATTTCATTACATGAAAGTATTGAATATAATTCATCATTATTATTTTTTCATCATTTCATTAGTGAGTGGTTTATATAAGTGGTTCTATTATACTTGGGACAGAGATTAGTGGCAAGTCATGGTAAGTCGTGGGCTTCAGTGACAGGAAGGAAATCTGCATGGTCTTATATCTGGGAGGTAAAGGCTTGTAGACCATTTTGTGATTAGGATCTGCATTTTGTAGCAATATAATATACTGTATGGGTGTGATCCGAAGGTATTTTTTGGGAGAGAGGATTGTATTTGAGAGCAAATAGCCTGGGATCTTCTACAACCAAGGTGCAAGGTGGTGACAATGTGGAATATTTGAGATATTTTGAAGTAGTTTGGGGGCTTTTATTTAAACCAAGGTAAGCATAATGTGTTATGTAGAGCCACCATATGAGACGGATCCTCATCTAAGAAATCCAGCTGACTTCCATACGCTAGGTAAGAAGTCTAATTTAATATTGGTACTGCATGCGCAGTACCAATATTAAATTAGCTTCCGGAAAGGGGGACAGGGCCAGCCACCATGTGTATACACATCTAAATCATACAGTAGCGGCTAGGTTCCGCACATATGGGGATGAGTTAGTTAGAGGAGATTGTTAAGATAGCCCCCCCCCGGACACTGATTTAATATCCACACATACGGCCGTATTCAGAGATCCGTTTTTGAGGGTAGTTCCGTGCGTATTTATAGGATTGGATCAACTGCGCATGCGTAGTAACTTTAGTTACGCTATTTACGTTGACTATACACGCGTGACATGTAAATTGCACTTGGGGACATATACGCACGGAAATTAGGCGTATGGGAAAATTTACATAAAAATGGGTGGGGCGAGGCATTTAAATGAACGCGTGGAGGTGCAGTTATAAAGAATCGCATGGACGGTGCACACATATACGCATGTAAGTACACACGTAAAGAACAGAGTGGTCTAGGGACTCGTAAGTCACAGACAGCATGTCCGGGAGAGGGGAGTGTCGGGGGTGTTGGTGGGTGTTTCCTTGCTCCGGCCGTGCGTATAATTGCGTACATTAAAAAAATTAATTTCTCTGAATACGGCCCATAGAGAGCAGGGTGGACATAATTCTGTATGTTAGCCTCCGTTGTGGAGGCTACGTACGGAATTTCATAGTAAATCTGGATCAGGCCATATGAGGTTTGTCATCACCAATATAAACAAAGACTACAAAGATAAACAGGAAAATCCACATGTTTAGCAAACAAATAAAAGTCCTCTAGGGATGCACTGTTCTACCTAGCCCTGAAAGCTACGACATCATGTTGTGTTATGAGTTTGCTTTCAGTCCCTCTATGATGCTCCGGAGGGGTGTGGCAATTTAGGCCTCATTTTATTTATTTATTGAAGTCAACCATGTCTGTATCTAGTGTTGTTTTGTGAGGTATCCTAATTAGTTGCAAAAGGTGCAGTGTGATATGTGATGCATATTTTTAGTAACGTTTAATGAAGTATGGCAAAGTGAAAAAGACAGTCATATGGGTTTCTGCACATTGTATTGTGTAATATATCACTCATCTGTGATTAACTTTCCAGCGACCTACAAGATTTCAGCACATTATATAACTACTAGAACGACCAAGGCTGACTCATTTCATGGCAAAAAGCATGTTTATTGATAGATTCTTCTCTCTCGTGTTTGAGCTGTGAATATTCTCATTATACGGCTTTTGTTTAATGTCACATTGGACCTGTGCTGAAGAAGAGAAAAATCAGCATTTGCATTAAGCATTTTAATTCTATCTCCAATAACACAGAAAAAAGAAACACTTGGTGCATATGTAATAGAAAACATAAACTCTGCTATAGTTGCTTTATAAATCACAATTCTTATTCCTCTGTTTTGGTTTGTAACCCAGAGCACAATTGAGACAAAAAATTGTTTAATTGTGATTCATTAATTGTCTATGAATGTTTGGCTACTGTAGATGCAGTGACGTAACTAGGGTTGAAGGAGCAGAGGGCAAATAAATCCGCCCCCACCCTTTATTATACTGTATTAAAAAAATATAAAAATTTAATTATGATGCCTCTTTGGACCTGGGTGTCCTTACTTACAGTATGACCATGCTTATATCACAAAAAGCAATGGTGTTTTCTAAACTCTCCAACATGACCCCTTCCATTAGATACAGAAGACTCCACTCCTGAGCTTCCAGCTGTCACTCACCTGGTTTTAATGAATTAACAGATGTTTGAAAAACATAGTTCTCTTAAACAAAGGTGGTTACCATAGTAACTGACAGGAGTAGAGTATTTTGTACCTAATGGAACAGCTCATGTTGTAGGGTCTGAACACATTCAATTTGGTACAAAATACTCTGCTTCTGGGATTCCACCTGTTACTATGGCAACCACCTGTGTAGAAAAGTAAAATGTTTTTCAATCAGAGTAAATTCATTAAATCCAGGTGAGTGACAGTTGGAAGCTCAGGAGTGGCTTATATTGAATTGGTGATGATGGAGGATCTGGTGTTTCTGTTACAGCTGTGCTGGTGCTAAAAGGAGCTGTGATCTAGCTGCAGGTTCACAATTTATGCAATTAGTTGTCAAAAGTGTTTATAAACTGTCTGTTATGCTGCGTTCACATTGCCACTGCCTAAAAAGCCAGCTTTTTAGGCAGTGGGCAAAATTTTGAAAATTTAAGCCTGGTGCGTTCAGACTGCGCTGAAAACACCGGCTTTTTTTTTTCTTGCTATTTTTTTTTTTTTTACAAGCCGGCTGCTATTTAAATAGCCGGCTTTTCACCGCAGTGTGAACGGGGGAAGCCGGCTTTTAAAAAAGCCGGCAAAAACCCTTCTTTTTAGCCGGGTCTGAGACCCGGCTAAAGAGACCCGGCTTCACCGTTCACATTGGCAGAAAAAGCCGGGGTTTTCATGAAAGCCGGCAATTTCATGAAAACCCCGGCTTTTTCATGGTAATCTGAACGGGGTATTACATTACTAATAGATAAGCAGAGAAAACATTATGTCATAGACAGATGCACTGAGTAATACATTCCACCAATATATGTGCAAAACAAACTCTTTGGAATTTGCAGATATCCAAGCTTTTACATGAATGCAATGAGCATAAAGGTGACAATAGACTGAAATGTTTATTTGTTCAAAAATAAAATAAAAATAGTCATAATCATTTCAATATGTTTATTAGTGTAGTTGTGCAGGTTGGTCTGATTAAAGCCATTAAACATTTTTATTTCATTTGGTCGTCAGCTGATTGCTTGAATTTTCTCTGTCAAACAGATTTTGCTTTTGGTTGCCATTGTGGTCACATGACTGTAGAATAATAAATTGTAACTGGCAGTCTGAAGAAATAAACACCCTTATTCACCTTAGTCATGCTAGTGGTTAAAGTAAACACAATCTGTAACCTTGGTCTCAGTGACTGGTGCTTATGGGAGCCTTTGTGGTGAATCCAGAGTTGCCAATCATCAGTTACCTAGACTGTGTTGTCAGGGGAGAGAAGTAACTGTTACCTAGCAACAGAAGCTGTGAATCAGCTGACAACAGGGAGATTACTAAATCTAGTAATAAGAATGTGTGAATGAAATATGAGTGTCTCCAGGTACCATTATTATAATAAATAATGCTCTAAGAAATATTTATCATAATAATCACTGCTGTCCACTTTATATGTACAGTAAAACAACCTTTTCAAAATAAACGCTACTGACCATGTAAAATATGATCACTGAGACACTGGGCCTGATTCAGAGATACAATTTCCACGGCACTTAGGAGCGTATATTTAGGATCTTAGAAAATTCGCAAAACTGCGCATGCGTGGTAATAGTGCAACGCCATGTACGTGGCGGTTAGGAGCGTAAATTCGCTAAGATCGTAAGTGTGAATCGATCGCAAGCACTTAAGATCTTAAGTGCAGCGAATCTTTAAGATCTTAAGGATTTGCATGGAAATGGGCGGGGGGAGGCAGGGAAATGAGGGAAAGTGGGCGCGGGCTGACACTTGGGATCTTAAATATACGCTACTACGTCACTTAAGATCTCAACTGCCAGCGCAGAGTTAGGGCTAGTCAATGGTGGTCTAAGTTTAAGATCCACCGCTGTTTGCAAGGGGAGTGACTGTTTATGCAGTGGGCTGGAACCTGCTAAGATCTTAACCTTAGATGCGTATATATGCGATCTTTTCGCAATCGCATCTCTGAATCAGCCCCACTATTATCATAATGAACATTTCTTTGAAACTTTTTTGGGCTCATCCAAAGTTGTGAATGAATTATTGTTAAAAGCAGATACCTGCAAAATGAGCTTAGTTGCGTCCATTCACAACAATACTCGTAATTTAAGAAAGAACATCCAGTATCCATTCCATTATGAGTAGACAAATTGTGAATAGCGCTTACCAGTTGTCCATGGGTGTAAATATTGGGTGTAAGTAGCGCTCAGAAAGAAAATAGCTGCACCAAACTAGTTTTATATTTACCTATATTCACCCCTGCCCCTATAATACATGTATGAGAGTGGCTGTAACTGTTAAAAATATATTAAAATTATATTCATATGTTTTATGTGTGATCTACTTACATATGCTCATCTTTAAATAGATTTGTTGCATGTGTTAAATTGCTGCTTACGTCCCCCTCTTGAGTCACATGTTTAAACTTGTGCACACTTATTAACACAATATAGAAAACCTTTCAATTTAACTCTCTTGGATCTACTACAGTTTGGATTACTACAAATTACGGAATATTTCATTGTGCTTTATTGACTAGCTGTCGTCATCTTCTTTACAGCATGTAATTACAAAGTTTCCAACGTACAATGCGATCCTGTGTAGCAATATCAATGGGATAATGCACTCCCAACTGTAAATGATATGGCTATTACATGTCAGTCAGGATTCTGTAACCATATAAAGACACCGGACGAGTGCTATATAAAGGCTAAAGGAGTGGGTTAATTATTATTCCTTCTAATACACAAGTCATGACATCAGCATTCACAGGTTTTGCTTTGTTTATGCAAATATGATGATATATGCCTATACATTATGCTAAATAAAATTTTTGGTATATTTTTCATTAGAAACGTTGTAGTGCAAATTAGTGATGTATTAATTTTTTTTTTTAAGCCTGTTTGAACTTTATATGTATAACATAAGGCTTTGTACTTGTGAGACATCTGATTTCATGCATATAGACATAACAAGACCTCTATTTCATTCAGTTTCAGTGCAGTTTTGGACATGAAATGGTTATTATGTAACTGCCCTTTAAACTTTATTTAGCTGATTTTAAGACAAGAGATTCAGTTATAAAATAAGCCATTACTATTGATTTCTAATAAGCATAAACTATTAAAATGCAGTAGGGTTTTGGATAGGGATTAGTAAGTATTTTAATAATTTTAATAAATAAGTTTATATATAGTATAGTAAATAAAATGGTATTTTTTTTTGTATTTGATATAGAGATTATATTTTTTGTCAACACTTTATAAGCCCCCTACAAGGCACATCTGGCAGAAAAACACTTAATATTATAATGTGCCATGGAATTTTTCCTTATTATCTGTGAATCACTAGATCACTGCACCTGATGCTCCTGTATAGGTGAGTGGAAATTGAATGTCATTTATATTGTAAGGCTGTAAGTGAAATGGATTGGAGCTTCTGCAGTGTGTCCAGTCAGCTGACTAATTATGTTGGCATATTCTTCTATAATGAATAACAAAGGTGCTGTGCTATCATGAGTTATTAAGGGCTCATATGGCACATTAAGGAATATGGAAGATGGTTCTTCTAAAAGAAGGAGGGTTTTTTTAGGGTAAAAATATCAAAATTTCTCTATAAATATGATGTAGGTATTTTGCTGTTTTATTGTTTACGAAAGGGATCCTGATATCATTATTTATTCTGTT
>WWET01000430.1:500092-511730 GCA_011038615.1 Limnodynastes dumerilii | reverse complement strand
AATATATTAGTGAAAGTACACTGTAAAACACAGTACAGAGATGATATTTTAAATTCCAAAGGCTGGGGGTTATGCAAATTCTAGGTGGTTGCCAATATCCATAGTTTACAGAAGGATCTTTGTCACACCTTGATGTTTGTTTTCCTAATATACACTGAATTGGTGTCATGCAGGGGTTATACAAGTGTTATTGCAGGGGTTATACAAGTAATATTTCAGGAATTTACAAGTATTTTTGCAATCTTTATGTATCATAAATCATTATTAATTAGCTAATTAGAAATCTACTGAATCAAAATGGATGCATAATAAAGTCTTTCATATAGTATATGGGATCACAATAACAGTCTAAACAAGAAATTATTTCATAGCAATTACTTTAATAACCTTGTTTTTTGTTTGTATTTTTGTATATGTTGCTGTGTGTGTAATCTGTCTTCAGAGTAACCATTAAAATGTCATGTATATCTGGTACAAGGAAGAGTGGAAACATGGCTATATGCAAGGAGAGGGAGATTAGCATGCAGTGCTTTGCTTACAATTGTCTAATGAGCTGGACCACTAAATGCTGTGTAAACCATCTGTCACGTTATTGTTTTGCTGCAGATCTGTAGAACCATCATCTTTTATTACAGCTGGAGATTATTGTGCCGCTTACAAATATACAGCACAGCTAATTTATGTTGTCTTATAAATATATTCACTGGCTTTATTCTCTGTTGAAATATTTGATCACATTTTTCTGTTTTGAAGCAAGCTCCCAATACACTACTCCATTCACCTGCCTACTGTTTCATTTGAAAAGGGGTCTGAGCTGTGAAATGGAGGACCTCTCTCTGAAAGTAGGTGTTTTTGATTGGAGGGAGGACGTGTTTGATGGATGGGGCTTATTTTCTTTGATTTTCTGGGTGTAAGTTCTGGGCAGAATTTAGAATTTCCCTTTTTGATATTTGTGTTTTAAAACGTAGTTTTTTTTTATTTATTTAATCAGAAAATTATTTGTGACATTGGCAGATGCTGTACAGCTGTTCCTCCCATGGAATGTTACCTTGTTCTGCAGCAGGGTTTTTTATTTGGATTATAGCCATTGGGAGCAGAAATGTAAGACATTATTGTGAATACCCTCTGCCCCCCAATGGTAGTTTTCATGATGGAGCATTGTCAAGCAGCGTTTTGCATAGATGTTTTTTACTTTGTTTTTTTTTACTCCTGTATTTCATTGTCTGCTCTTCACTGTGGAAGGAGACAAGTATAAGTATCAGACACAAGTGCAGATTCAGATTGCTGATCAAATCCAGGAGAGCAGTAGAAAAAGAGTGGATAGGGGCCTCTGTTCATAAAATCTGAGTAGTATTATTAAACCATGTTTACACTGCCGCCCCCCGGCAAAAACCCGGGATTTAAGACCCTGGTTATTGCCGGGGCACACATCAGCCCAGCTCCTCAGACCCTGTTCAGACTGTTGCTTAGACCCAGGAAATTCCCGGTTCGGGCATGTTCATACTGAACACGGGTCTGCCCTTGCAGAGTCATCACACTCAATCAAGTAGATTATGTGCTACCCGGGTTGAAAAACCCGGGTTGCATCGTTCACACTGGTGGCTACCCAGGTCTGACACGGGAATAACCCTGCAAATGTCCCGGGTCTGATTCCTGGGTCATCAGCAGGGGACCCGGGTTGCAGCAGGCGCTCCCGTTCACACTGAGCCCTGACCCGGGTCCTTAGGGCTTGCCCCGGCAATATCCTGGGTTTTTGGCTCAGTGTGAATGAGGAACGGGGTATTAGTCACACGACTATGGAATTCTGGGAATTCTGAATCTTTTATACAATTCTGAACTACTTTCCGTTAAAGTCAGAGCATCGGGGACTAATGCGCAGGGCCTTTTGTGCGATTTTCACCTTCCTGATATTGAAGAACAGAATAGAATAGAATAGAATAGACATTGAAGATACATATTTTAGGTGTATATTCTAAGCAGGGACCATTTCTGTCCTTACTCCAACTTGTATGCACCTGTTACTGTGGCTCAGTGCCCAGAATCCACTGTGGTAATTACAGTAAGCCCTTGTGTGACTAATCCATCCTACACTCACAGGAATATGTTAGCTGCTGGAAGAATAAACAGTGTTTGGAGATTTCTCATGAAGCCCATTGCATTTAGCACATAGTTATGGTAAAGAAATGGGGTTTGTGTCCTTTATTTTTTGTTGTTGTTAAAGATATCCCTTCTTGCAATTCCCTTGGAATATATTATATCCTGCAGTTATTATGTACAGCACAATCCAGGGAAACAGCCTTTTAATATATATTGATGTGTTTAATTTATAGAACAGCACACAGGGTGCATTGTACGTTGTATAATTTGTGATAATTGTAATTTCAGGTGCAATACTGTAGACCTGTGTGTATTGATTTTCCCCGGTAGCATCTCTTAAGTGTATGTTACCTGCATTATGATGTTTGCTAACATTTTTTATGGCACTGCTCCATTAATTGCTTAACAATGTATTTTTCCTGGAGCCATGAGTACCATACAACACTAAAGCCATGAGTTCAATTCCCGAACAAGACCTTATCTGTGTGGGGTTTGTATGTGCTCTGGGTGCTACCAAATAAAATAAACCCTAACATGTATTATTATTATTATTAATATTATTATTAATATTATTATTATTAGCCCTGATCCAGACCTCTGGCATATGAGCGGGGAGGTGAGAGAATTTACATGTCCAGAATCCTGCCTTACATTGTCTGCAGCATGCCTATCTACACCTCTCTGACAGGGATTAGGCATGTGGATTTTGAGTTACACCCCCCATGGCAAATTCAACGTACGGAACTGAGTATTCCGTATGATAGGAGTTACCATGTGAAACATCTGGCGTGCATACGCACTGCAAGAAAATTACCTCCTCTTGTTTAGTCCAGCCCTTTATTATTATTGGTAGTAGTAATATTCCAATTTATCTTTATTTAATCCATGGGCCACATAAATATTACAATTCACTCTGTCTAAAGGCAAGTCGTATATATTAGTAGAATGGTATGACTGTGTGATTTAGGATCTTGTGCAATATACAGCCTGCGTGAGAAGCAAACTTGTGGGTTCTTTCTCCTGAGAGCAAACAAGTCATATTATATCTAATAAACAAATCAGCGTTCACTGGGAATAATGGAAAGTGCTATATTGTTGCTGGGTAACCGTTCTCTGTGTCGTCTGTGATCAATGTAACTAGTTATTTCTTTTCTTTTTTTTTTTCGATTGTGGTGAAATTAATATAATCCTTCTCTCTTACATAGATGTTGACAAATGCAATTGCAGATCTGCCATTTTGTTAAAGTAAAACCATGCTATTAGCAGGCCTTGTACTGCACCATATGAGGAAAGTAGATGACTAAAGGTATAATTAATGCATACTGTGAGGATATGCAGAGAACTCTCAGGTCTACTCACTGCTTGTGTGCCAGCCGGAAGAACTGATCTATTCCTCAAGGATGGTTCATTCCATCCCACACTTCACTTGAATTTGAATTAACGAGTGAAAACAAGGCATTGTGCCATTAAATATAATAACAAAAAAAAAAGCTTTGGTTATAAAACCAGAGAGGCAGATTATAAACTGAAGTTTTATTTTAGCCCTTGACAATTTATTACGTAGATGCTATAGCGTTGATCCCTTTATTAAAACGGCTCAAAAAGTCAGTCTATGCGGCACAAGACCCTGTTTGGACTCTACTTCCTCTCCTCGTTTACATTGGATGATTTTCTTCTTTCATCGTGAACTGCGGGAGGAGGATCAGTGACACCATACCAGCGAGCCGGCGTGACGCCGTCTGCACGTGTAGCCGCCAGGACTGCTTACCTGGGAGACTGTTTCCAACAAATTGATACAAGTGCTACGATCCATCTGGCAATTCTCCGTGAGTGCTTTATATTCAACACACACGTTTATTTCCAACTTGCTGCCGTTCACATCGGCTTCACTGTTGCAATCATACAGTCTAACTGTGTTCCTCCAACTAAGAAATTAGTAATCTAAGGGAATTTTGTCATCTAGTATCCACACTATCCCGTCAGAGGAACTTCAGCTATCACCCATATTATACCTTGGGACTATTATATACATAAGGGCTGTTTTTGTGTGCTTTCCATTTACTTTCCCAGCTGTTTGATTATTGCGACCATTTTTTTATATTTCAGTGCATCTTGGATACATTGTATCAATATGTGTGTTCATTGAATTTTGTTTTGGGCTATTTGTTTTAACAGTGTTATTTTAGATACTTCAGTTTTTTAATTAATAAATTGTTTTGCATAGTGGGTTTTAGCGCTATTGGTTTTTGCAGTTGGGAGTGGGTTTTCTCCTAATAATAGCAGCTTGCCCTCTATGAATATTTGGTATAAAACTCTATCATAGCGCCATTGAGATTTCTTTTTATTGGTTATAAAACTTGCCATACACTAGTTAGCCATATAAACAAGATGAACACTTTTATTAGTGCTCCTTTTTTAATTAATAGCTTAACAATACTCCCCATAAGAAACAAACAGTTTGGACTGCACAGTATAAGCATTACACACAGATCCCAGAATTCCTTATCCTAAATAGCAATAAAATAAAAATGGCTCTGATCCTCATTTAAGAACGACAAGGGACTTACGCAAGCCTCTTGTCGTTACATGCCTAATCTGATAGGCGTGCTAATTAGGCTCCGGGTGTGGCGATCAGCAGTTCCGCACATATCTGTGTTTGGAAGAGATGTTAAGGCAGGGTTCTGGACACATGTATCAGAACTCCGCACGAGAGAGGGGGCAGTGACAATAAACTGCACGCCCCCCTTCCGTGCGGACTCCAATTATATAGCTTGGTAAAACCTTTGTTGTACTGATGGAAGAGACTTACATGTTTGCTTGTTTATTTATTAATAGGTTTTTATATAGCACTATCCTATTACATAGCGCTTTATCATTTTGACAATCATTATAACATGACTGGGTAATAACAATCTACATTTGCATGGAAAGCTCTGTTTATGCAATAAAATGAAAGATATTTTGAACAAACTGAAAGCTATTTTTTGATTTGGCTGTTTTCAGCTTTAATAAACACCTATTGAGAGAAATAAAAATGTGGCGTTAATGTAATGGTTCCAAAACACTTACAGACTCAATTTTTTTTCAAGTTGCCCCTGAGCCAAAATAATGGCTCTGCAATCTTGTTTTTTAGATGTGTTATAGAAAAATGAAAAATTGTGTGATAATAAAAACGATAATAAAGTTTGCTGGAACCTATCCAGTATTTTCAATAAATTATAAACCTCCAATATTTTTATATTTGATTAACCGAAACATAGAAAGTGACAACCAATAAGAGCCACAAGGGCTGTCAGTCTTCCCTGTTTATTTAAAACTGTACTGACCCTAAAACCTTTTTTTTACCCTCAATTTAGTTTGAGATTTAGGATATCCTTATATTTATCCCAAGAATGTTTAAACTGTTTTACTGTGTTACCTCAACCACCTCAGATGGGAGGTTATTCCACTTATCTATCACTCTTTCAGTGAAGTCATTTTTCCGCACATTTCCTCTGAATCTACCACCCTCCAGTTTATATTCATACCCTCGTGTTCTATTATACCTCCTTAGAAAAATGCCACCCTCCTCTAGCTGATCACACCCCTTGATTATATGTGAAAGCTGCTATCATGTCCCCCCTCTCCCTTCCCTGCTCCAAGATATACATGTTTAGTTCCCCAAGTCTTTCTTGGTATGATTTGTGACACAGGCCATGGGCCATTTTAGTTTCTCTTTTTTGCACAGTCTCTAGTGTATTTTTGTCTTTCTGGAGATATGGCCTCCAGACCTGAACACCATATTCTAGGTGTAGCCGTATGTAACCAAACATCTGACTTCCCATTCTGATAGCTGACTTTGCATGCGTCCCATGACACACTGCTTCTAAAGCATTGACTAAGAGGAAGGCTGCGTTGTGCTGCAATAAAAAGTCTTAACAGCATAGCACATACTCTCTTCCTGTTATTACCCAGCAAGCCATGAGCTGCAGGGAGAAATGTCAGTGTAGCAGAGCCTTTCTCAGTGCAGCTCCCATCTCACGGTGCACACTTTGTGAATCTCTGCGTTAAGAGATTCCCTTTATTGACAAACGGCAAATAATTAGGTTACCTAAAGCAACACATAATTATAAGGAGACGTCAGGGCCTAGTTTGTTGGAAGGAGCACAATTCAGATTGATTGTAGTATATTTTTGTTGTAAAATTCCAGATATCACTTAATCCATCTTTGAATGTTAATATCTTGTTGTACGTAATGATTATCTGTTGCCATGCTAATTGGTACTTGTGTTCAAATGCTAATAATCTTCAATTAGATTTTCACACTGTAAATTTTTCTAGATGAATTATATTAAATATCTCTTATAACTGTATTTTACTGTAGACAAGAAGATGGCACATCTGGAGTGATGAGCAAGACATGAGGCTAAACGGATCTCTTATTTTTCTATTTATAGAACAGTGCACGTGACTCGTACAGACAATGATGTCCTAGCTAGATGCTGGAAGCTGTATGTTTCACAGACATTTTATACCAAGCATGTTCTGATGGGAACGTCACAATTGTTTAGACTTTTTCAATAGAGGAGGACATTTCCCAGCATTCCCTGTTAGTAGAAAGCAAATGTATTGCTTGCAAGAATGGAGATCTTTGTGAGTCTCTGTCACCAGCCAACAGGAGATGGGTTCGGCCAGTCATAAGAAGAATATTGTTTCACAGGGGAAACTGTGACATCACTAGGGTGTAAACATATTCGTGGGACAAGGGCTCTTAAATCATAAAAGGACTTCTAAGTGTAAAAGATCTGCCTCCATGTAGCCCTTGGGTCCGATTTACTAAGCTGCGTATTTGGAAAAGTGGAGATGTTGCCCATAGCAACCAGATTCTAGCTGACATTCTCTAGTATGTAATAGGAAAGTGAGAGCTAGAATCTGATTGGTTGCTATGGGCAACAGCTTCACTTTTCAAAACACACAACTTAGTAAATCTGGCAAAAGGACTACATGGAGGCAGATCTTTTACACTTAGAAGTCCTTTTAAATCTGGCACCTTGTGTTGTAATGTGCATTTAGAACTTGGATAGTTTTATATAATGCCAATACATGTTGCTATAGTATAAGTGGCTTAGAAAATGAAAATATTATATCATTAATAATTTTTATACCACTCTGTAGTTGATACTGGGGATCCTTTACCGGCAGCCCCTTCACTCCCTGTATTTTCTAGCTATCCTCTTTTCTATGTCCTGTTATTTACAGATCTAAGCCTTAAGCTTAACAAAGTTCACAGCATTTATTTAATGAGGGCTGGTGGAGCTTGACGGGTCATAAAAGCGAAAAGGCTGAGCTTGTGTTTCCTTTATTACTTTCGGGGTAAGAAATGTTTATGCAGGTCCTGTAATGCACCACTCTGCTGCAAAGCTGTGACCTATTTGTACATATACATATAAACATACATTATGTGTCATGGGGGAGCATAAACCAGAGACACAAAAGGCTGATGTATGGAAACCAGTTTGTGTCTATTCCAATCTTATAAATAATTTTGTGTTGTTGTTGCTGAAATGAATATAATATGAAATGATAATATATGATATCAAATAAAGAGTAATATAGAATTTTATTATAGGACATAATGAATGTACTAGAGTGCCAGGCCATGTTTGTTTTTTGTATATAATATAAATATATATATATATATATATATATGTATATATATATATGTATATATATATATGTCACCCCGGTAATAGCTCTGCTATCATTTTCAACTTCAGTGGCTGAAGCATATTTTAAGTGAGCCGTCCGATTAGTAAATGGAAATCCATTGTTCCAGGGGTGTTTTTTCTTTGATTGGAATACAGCATAGGAGGAGACATATTTATGTACAACTTTAAGCTATTTAATCTCTTGCCTCTATATCATCTCATGGGACCTCATTGCGTCTAAAGCAGTGCTCCTCAACCTTTTCTCAGCCTCGTCACACCTAAGCCCTTCCCATAATTCCGTGGTGCACCAAAAGCAAAATATATTTTAAAAAAGCAGAAATTACAAAGTACATACACAGAAACGACATTTAATTGTTGTTTTTTATTTGATAAATTTAACATTGCAGTTAATAACTTTATTTTATTATAACTAACATTAACTATGTCAGCTTATAACTATAACTAATATTAACTTTTAACTGCAACTAATGTGAAACCTGTGCTTGTTTTAATGAGCACAATAGTTTTATATTCGGCTCAATAAACACAGCAACCCGAAGTTCTTGGTCTAGGCCCTTCAAGTACGACCACTTATCATTTTTTATTAAAACTAGAGTTGAAAAACATTGTTCACATAGATTTGTTGTAGAAAATGGGAGCAGAACTGCAATAGTCTTGTCGGAAATCCAAGGATATTCTTCCTTCCTTCCACCTCCCTTCATCACATACTGTGCCAACTTTATCACACGCTGCCCCTTCATCACATACTCTGCCACCTTTATCCCCTGCTGCCCCTTCATTATACACTGTGCCACCTTTATCACACGCTGCCCCTTCATCACATACTCTGCCACCTTTATCCCCTGCTGCCCCTTTATCACATACTGTGCCACCTTAATCACACGCTGCCCCTTCAACATACACTGTGCTCCTTCATTATTCAGTGTCCACTGCCCCTTTACTGTGCCCCCTTCAAATGTTACTTCTTTATCACATATTATGCCTCTTGATTATAAAACTGTGCCTCCTTCAATGTTGCCCTTTAATCACATACTGTTCCACCTTTATCCCCTGTTGCCAATTCATCACAGACTGTGCCACTTTTATCCCCTGCTGCCCCTTTATCACATACTATGCCCCTTGATTATACAACCGTGCCTCCTTCAATGTTGCCCCTTCACACACATACTTTATCTTCTGCTGCCACTTTATCACATGTCCCTCTTCATTTGCTGCCCCTCTGCTCCTTTACTTACCTTTTATTTGCCCTTCTTTCTTCTTTAATCTTCTGTTTTGTACACAGACCTTAATTTAATTGCTCCTGTCTTCTGGCTCCCAGCTCTGCTCCTCTCTGCACGCTCCTCTTCTTTCTTTCTGGCAGACACGCAGTAAGAAAGAAGAGGAAGCCGGGTCCTGCCACTGGAAGGTAAATTGTGGGGTTTTTTTTATTACACCTCCCAAACCGCCGATGAGGGGGATGGCTGGTCCACGGCACACCTGACAGCTTGCTACGGCACACTGGTGTGCTGCGGCACGTCGGTTGCGGAGGTCTGGCCTAAAGGACTCTTACCTGGATGTTCAGCTGAGTATTTGTAATACCTTGCACTCACAGTTGTATTGTTAGTAATCCATGATATTTACTATTATTTTGAATATAGTTTTGTGATTTTATCAGATTTTTATGTTTAATAAAGGTTCTAAAGCTGCTCAATTGTATGTTATTGGTGAACTCATCCATCTTTGTGCTGTGTTTATCAGTTTGTTTAGTTTATATATGGGGCTCCAGCAAAAAGTTTAACTTCACAGATGTTTTATTTAGCGCCGGAGACTCAGGGCCAGATTTACTATGCTGCAGGAAAGGGAAAGTGGAGATGTTGCCCATAGCAACCAATCAGATTCTAGCTGATGTTTTTCTAGTTTGTAATAGAAAAGTGAGAGCTAAAATCTGATTGGTTGCTATGAGCAACATGTTCATTTTTACTTTCCCGCAGCTTAGTAAATCTAGCCTTCAGGAGTCAATATTACCCTTTTAGTTTTCTTAAAAATGTAAGTTCAGCTGACAAAATGGCTGCTTCCATTGTTGTAAATATCAGGTTCATATAATATCTGCACGGAAATGATGGTCAGTTGAAGCAATGAAAATAATGGATATGCCAATAGTCTGTGCTCAAGAGTACAATGTGGAATACTGCTGTGACTGTAATGATATAACTATTGCATATTGTATTAATCTCATTAGGACTAATTCTGGGAAACGTGGTTTTGTGATGCACTTAACAATATCCATTTCCTTGAATCGTTATCATGAAAGAGTATAGATATTAAAAAGTTCATATGTAGCCTTTAGAGCCATATTCATTGCTTTGTCAAGTGAAGGTTTATTTATATACAAGATCAAAGTAGATATTCTCTTATTTTCATCCTGAAATGCTGTCAGACCCCATAATGTTCTCACTGCAGATAACAAGGCTGTTGCAGAAAGGATCCTTGATCATGTGAGATGTTGTTTTCAGTTCATTGTTTTAGAATCTTTGTAATAATCTACAAAGTCATCAGATGATAATGTAGAGAGGTGATAATGATGATGTAGATGGTTTTCAGTGCAAAGTCAAAGTCCTGTTTGCAATATCACACACTATGCACACATAACAAATTACTACATCAATGCATCCATTATAATTGCCTCTTCCAGTGTACCACATGACTAATCAGGTGACTACTGGGCATATGCATTGTTGTCACATGGTAAACAATGGTGGTTCCCATGTGTTGGGTTAATGCCTTTTCCCAAGCAAAGTATTTAACTCTCAATATCTATTATCTATATCTATTATACTATCATTCAAATGGATAGCTTGAGGATGTTCCCAGAGCTATTTACATAATTTAGGACATAGGAGAATATATGGATAGATTTGCCCCAGTTAACTTTGTCACATTTGTGTCCTGTTTTGAAAATTATTGGTAGATTAGACTAGATCTGTAAACACAAGCTTCCTTACATTTTTTTTTACATTTTTATGGACTGGTTAATAACCCTTGCTCCTGAAATGACTGGTCTTGTTTAAAAACATGGACATTGGCTTTATTGACCATTTCCCTGTTTAACAAAGGCTTAACAGAGATTGAGCCAACACCCTTTAGGTCAGAAATAATTACCAGTTTTTGACCTCATCTTTTTATTGACCTTTGACAAAAATTGATTATTGCTGTTATTATTAACTATTATTATTACAATATGCATACATGTTATGCTAAATTTTACAGACAATGTTTAATTATTCACAGCCAGTGAGTAGGGTCCTCATATTTTAATGGTTTGATTTTGAATTACAAAATTTAGTTTAAAAGCAGTTAATTATTAAAGCACATTTACTAACTCTGGGTGTTTGCTGGGATATTTTTTCCATCTACAATTATTTATGGTAATGTATTGCAGTAATGCTGGAGTTCACAATGCAAGAAGTCTATGAATGGTGTTAAATAGGACTAAATTGTAATTAATATACAGTGGACTCTTGTTTGCATGAAAGAACTGTGACAGATTGGTCCCTATGGATCTACTCCGTATGCAAGGCGGAAGTCCTTTCTCTGTGGAGCAATGATTTGCTGTTCTGCTGTATCATGAAAGCAAGCCTTGCAATGACTGGAATAGTAACAGCCATTGAGGCTTTTTTTGTCTTTGTGAAGAGTAGCACAGTCAGCAGAATTTGAACTGAATTGTGAGAGACGAAGGGTGTCTGTAGATAAAGACCTTGAATGTATTATGAAGAACAAGTTCCCAAGATGAACATATATATATATATATATATATATATATATATATATATATATATATATATATATATTTTTTT
>WWET01000430.1:480062-497748 GCA_011038615.1 Limnodynastes dumerilii | reverse complement strand
TCCAGACTTAGGTAAGTGCTTGAAATTAGTTACTCCTGGGCTAAACCATGTTGATATCAGGGGGAGTCAAGTTAATTGTATTCTCTGCATGCAGGGATATGTCTTTGAATTGCTTACTTCACATAGGGCCTGATCCAGACATACACTCACGAAATGCTCATGTTCGTAGCGTATTTACTCCGACGTACCTACGATGCACTCCCCTAGGCACTGCCCTTGTTCATACTTACTTTTGCCATTACTTTTACGCTCAGCAAACCCTATCTTTTCTGTTTGTAACCGCGGGCGTCCATAAGCTACTTGCATAGTCCTGACGCTTAGTACGCCCATACTGTATAATTTAAATGCTTCACCCCGCCCTCGAAGAATTTCTGAGCGTAACATGAGCGTAACATCTACCCCGCGCATGCGCAGTAAGTACAAATGGCCGTTCTTACGCTAGCTCTGCTCTGGATCAGGCCCATAGATACTGACCAGCTTTACTATCACACTGTTATTTAGACTTGGGGTAGGAAACATCACCTCTCAACTCTAATACTGTTTACAACAGATGAACCTCTCCTGCANCGTACTAGCGACGGCGGCCGTAGCTCTGGATCAGGCCCATAGATACTGACCAGCTTTACTATCACACTGTTATTTAGACTTGGGGTAGGAAACATCACCTCTCAACTCTAATACTGTTTACAACAGATGAACTATGACTCTCCTGCAATCAACATGGTTTAGCCCAGGAGTAACTCATTTCAAGCACTTACTTAAGTCTGGATCTAGCCTCTTGTCTGGGAATTGAACTTATGACCTCACCGTGCTGCCCAAACACTGTCTGTCCAGTGACACTGCAACTACGTTGTGGGCTTGCATATATACATTTTTTATTTGAGAAGGGGGTTATGGGAGATAAAAATGACAGATCTTGCTGATAAATTATGTTAGTGTGTATGCATGAATTGGCATGCTCCTACTTGAAATAGTTGGTAATATAGTGTCACATATCGACTGTGATTGTGACTAGCAGTTATTCTTGTTTTTGTTTGAGACAATTGAGTAATGATTTGAAGGAGAACAGCTAATATAAAAAAACATGGGTGCTTTAATTGGACATAACTTATTATGTATGGAAAAAATACTAATATTTGCAGTTAAAACTAAAGTAGGATTTGTTGCAATGAATTAATGTTAAGGATCATTTTGTTAGCAGCACTAGAGGAAGTTGTCTTACCCATTATTCATGATATTCTGAGATATCTCATCTGTTCACTAGGAATTCTATTTGGTGCCAAATTGGAGTGACCGGTACAGAGCACCTGAGCCCAATCCTTCCCTGTTGGTAAGGATTAGGTATAGGGAGGGGGCCAGTTCCGGCACAAAAATATTGTGACTCCATGGACCAATATCTTCCTAGCCACAAAGCACTAACTTTTGAAGCTTCTGTGTATAGGAGACATGCTCTCTTTAAATATACAAATGTAATTATAATACGTGACTTTAACATTCTTTAGTTATCAGTTTTATCTTAACTCATAGGCATAGGAGCCGTATCTGTAGCACCGCAATATTTGTGGGGTGTATGTGTTTGTGTATATATATATATATATCTATCAGTAAAAACAGATAATAAATAGAAATATAATAATAAACAAACCTTTTATTTAAGGCTATGTTCTCCAACAAAATGGCTGTATACTTTTTTTTTTCTTATTAAATTCATGTATTAATTTATTACTTTAAAAAAAGTGACACTGTGGTGTGACCAATGGAAGTAACTTAATACATGAATGTCATCAGATGATAATAGAGGATAAACAGAGCAAATGTGTGTAGTAGTTTGTCTGTTGTAGATTAAACCCTAAAATAAATAAGACTTCAGCTTCATAATCATCTTGGTGATTTAAGCTTATTGTTTTATATTATTTGTAAAATAATGCTTTTCATTAAGGTGATTAGTCCCAAGCCAAGCTATGTGTTTAACCTACATGTCTTATTATGATTTTTTATTTATTTATTACTTTTGCCATCTAGTCCTTTACCATGCTCTGACTTTGAAATTTAGCATGTATAACATAATCTTCCTGCTCCAAAGCCATTGTGATATTGTGATCTCGGCGTATAATTATGTAAAATCTAGGAAGCATAACTGTTGGTGTGATGGAGCCTGTGAAGATTCTGATTAGAAATCTGACAGTGTCATATCTAGCATTATTAAGCCGCTAAACCGTTCAAGAGTTTCAACTATTAAACTCTCATTGTGAATTTTTTAAATTTTTTTTACTTTTTTTTCGATTTAAATTTTTTCCCCTAACAAATTTATGAGGACATCTGTTCATAAAGATAAGCAGCTTTAGTTATGAAATCAAAGATTGTGTATTTGTCAGACTAGGTGATAATATTATAGTAGCACCATGGTGCCAAGGTTAGGAAACTATAATGTGGGATGTGTTGGATGAAATTGTTATAGATTTTTTTTTTTTCATTTCTGGGTTCTAATTTTCGGGCCTATTGCTGTAAGAGGCATGATGGATGGCCCCAACAAGAGACCGTATTGACTGATAATATTTTCTATGGCTGTGACAATATCACTATGAATGAGAGTGTGCTATAAAATATTTAATGTTTCAATATATAAATGTTGAGAAATAATAAACTCTGGAAAGGAAAAAACCTTAATTTTATTGGATCTATAGAGTATGGTTAATACTTGGATGACCGTGTTGCTGCGTAGAAAGTTATTGACCTTGGCTATGTTCCAAAAACTTTGGATTATATAAAAATATGAAATAAGTGTTTTACTAATTTGGAGCAAATAAATAAAATTGTCATTGTTAAATTGTTTGCTTCTATGGATTTGGTAACACTAAGGGTTTTTTTTTTATTTATTTTTTTTATTGATGTTTTATCTGGTTAAATTCCTTCACTGAAAGTATTTTTTTTTAAAAGCCCTAGTTATTTAAATTAAATAAATAAAAATAATAATAAAATCTATATTTTTTCTGTTTTCAGTGGAGTTTTCTTTGTTTCTGGTCCAATTTCTAGAAGTGTATAGAAATGAATGCTAAATACTATCCACATTGTTATGAATGACAAATCGCAGCCTCAAACAACCAAGCAATAACGTAAAATCATTTCTGGGTTCGTTGGAAGCACCCTTTTAATGTGTTAATAAAAAAAAAAATTATAACACCTTAAAACAACAATAAAAAACTTGTCTTTTTATTGGGAGATTTTCCAATATTGGGCAACACGTTTTATAATATCATTTTTGGTTTGTGTAATAAATTCCTAACTACCTTGCAGTGGTGCCTTAAGTAAGGTTATGTCTTGTTTGCTTACAATTTACTTTTTCATTTAGCTCTTTTTAACAGTAATTTTAACAATCATCATAAAACTAAACTGGTTCGTATGTAATAAACAGACTAAATGAGTTAGCTATAAATAGTAAAGTGTCAAACTGTTCCATGTTGCAAATACATCTTTTGTTTGGAACCACTACATGTATATTGTATGCAAGACAATTTTTTTTTATATTCTCACCATTTAATCCATAGCTCCTCCCCGTGGGTTACTTCAGTATATGAATAAACATCCACAAGTATTTTTCATTGAGGTGTCTGTAGAATAAAAGTTGAGCAAGTGTGATGTGCTATACAATTAGTGTTCCTCCAAAAATCATTTAGGAAAGTACACGCCATACAAAGTATGACTGCTGAGTGCTTGGGACATGTGTCACACACTCAGGAAAAGCTTTATCCTATGCAAGTTCAGATATTTTTGGTAAAGGATGAAGTAGAGAAACAAGAATTCCTTTAAATTGTAAAATAGAATGAGAAAAATGAAGATACTGTGACCGCTAAACTCATACAATAACGGAGAACTGGTTTTAAATACTTAGCAGCTGGCTTAAATATTTTTTTAATTTATTTTGCCAGTTACAGAGAGCATACAGCATGTTAGTGACTTCACAGAAAGCTGCAAACTGACGTTCTTTGTAATATTAGCATTTTCTGGGTATTATAAAAATTGTGAGATTAGTTTAGGTACTAATACCATAGAATATATCACTGTTGCTCCATGTTTTAATCTGGTTAGTATGTTTTTTCTTTTTTTCAGGCAATAGCTTGTCCAGTGTATTTGACTATTCTCATACTGCCTTATTTTGTTCTCTATTAAAGTATATAAATAGAGAAATGCAGGTTTTTATACTTGTTTTAACCAACTACCAATAAACATCTACCCCATTAAATGATTAAATCCTTAACAGCATTTAAAATCTTGCAATGTACAGTAGTTTGTCTGAGCTGATATGACATTCTGCATAGATATTTTCTGTATGAATGAATAATCTACTAGGAAATGTAAGCAAATACATGGGGCAAATACTTCTATACTTGGAATTATTTTGGTGTTAAAATATATTATCACTATATTTTTATTATTCTGCGTGTGACACTCTAATATGGTGTAGGGTTTGTCAGTATATCCAATATTGAGAGCTTTTAGCATGTTGACTGGATCAAGGCTTTTGAGGCGACTGTGCTCGAGGCTCAAAGCCCAAAGTTAGCGTGATCTGATGCTGGTTCCCATTGGGGTGTCTTGTATTTATTCCTTGTTCTGTTTTGCCTGCTTTCTCTGAACGCTTTTGCGGCCCAGTCTCCATTTTGACCCCTTTGAAGCTCAGCCTGCAGTCTAAACACCTTTACAGTCCAGTAAGCTTTCTGAATACCTTTGCCAACAAGGCTACTAGCAGCTTACAGTTGCAAGTCTTAAGTACCATCAGCATTGCTGACCCAGTATCAGGATCTCTACTGCGCTTCTCTGCAGTTCCTACACCTGCCTCTAGGACTATAATGCATCTAGACATGCCTCCTAATCTTATCTCCAGACTCTGCAGCTTTTTCTGTTCTTGCTTTACTGCTAATGAGCAAGTCCTACATTAAAACATAAGCTTCCAGTTTTAACCTGCCATCACAAGGGC
Source organism: Limnodynastes dumerilii (assembly GCA_011038615.1). NCBI lineage: Eukaryota > Metazoa > Chordata > Amphibia > Anura > Limnodynastidae > Limnodynastes > Limnodynastes dumerilii. The sequence goes on along the minus strand of WWET01000430.1, from coordinate 492,776 downwards.
CCCACAACCAGATACCCAGAATCCAGATGCACCAACATGCTCGTTATTGATCTTTTCATACATTTGGTTGAACACTTTTCAGCTTTCACTTCAGTTTATACTTTTTAGTTATCTACTATTTTCTGCTATATTTCAAACACTGTAGTCAGTTTAAAAACAACATTTTGATGCATAAAGGTGAACAGAGATTTCACTTATGGGGAACAGTTTTATTGTTAGTTTTAAGTTGATAAATGAACCTTAAAATTGGGATCAGCAGAGAAAGGCCACTGACAAAGACCAGACTCCCAGCATCTGTTTCTCTTTCCTAGTTCAGTGTAGGTGAGCAACAAAGTAATCATGTCATTGCCAGGATAAACTAGGCTTCTGCTAAGTGACATTTCAAGCTTTAGGCTGTTGGACTTCATTAAGGTAGGGATATTTGAATCCAGAAACAAAGGAAAGAGAGAAAATGTTCAAGTGTCTCATCTGTATAACAGTCCAAGTGGCTAAAGAGTATCTGAATGTTCAAGTGTCTCATCTGTATAACAGTCCAAGTGGCTAAAGAGTATCTGCTTGGCGAGGTACAACATAAACAATGACTTTATAATGCTAACGGAACAAAAAACCCTTTATATTAAAGGCCAATTTTAAATTTAAAGACTGGTGTTGAGTAATAAAAAAAGAATTATTTTATAGCATAAAAACAACATACTGAAGAAAAGGTGACATCTCATCGTTCCGGATACATTAACATTTCTGTAACTTAAAAGATTGCAGGCAAGAAATGGCCAACTTTATACCGCTTTCACGTCACCACCTCTGAAAAACCCGAGTCTTTCAACCTGGGTTTTTACGGGAAGAAATGGAGGGTCAAAAAAAAAAAAGCCGCCTTTTAAGGGAAATTCCCAGGTCTGACCCTTTCACATCTCCACTAAATTTCCCAGGTCTGCCTTGTCAAGCAGCTGTCAATCAGCCTAAAGAAGAGCTCTTATTGGCTGAAAAAAGTAAAGGGGACTTAAATTTTTATTTAATAAACTACAGCACTTTTAAAAAAGAGGACCTGAAAGGTGACGGGCTGCATTTTTTAGTACTTATAGGTCTCCTTTCTGGTCTGCCTGCAGTTCCACTATTGCCACTGTGAACTTAGTATATGCATGTCTCCTTTCTGGTCCGCCCACAATAGTAAAGAAATCTGTCCAATCAGATGTCTTTGTGAAGGACCCGGGTTGAAAAACAACCCTGGACCTTTCACATTGCCACCTTACCTGTGTACTACTCGGGAAAAACCCTTCTTTCATCATTAAACCCGAGTAGCTGAAAGAGGGACGTTTCATATCACCACCAAATACCCGGGTTTTTGCTAAGACCCGTGTTTTTGGCCAAAAACCCAGGTATTTGGTGGTGATGTGAAAGGGGTTTTAATATGTTGAGAAATGTCTCTTTATCTCCTGGAAAACTTTCTTCTTCTTCTTATTTTTTATTATTTAAATTTTTTTTATGGTTTTTATTAGTTTTACAGTTTACCTATCTTTAATATTTCTTTTCCTGTAAAGTTTTGGACATTTTTTTTGGCATTACACATGGACGCACTGTGGCTGATTCAGAGTTAAGAGCAGCAGCAACAGAACAAAAAAAGGCGACTGGGGTCAAATGTCCATTTGTTTGAGAGCTAAATTTTTTTTATGAAGGGAAAATATTTAGTTTTTCTCATATTCTTACATTGCAATTTACAGTTGAGCTAAGAAAAGTCACCTCTAAACATATTTAAGTAATGTTTTATTGAACCTGATTCACACTTAAGAAGCTCCGGCTTCTTAAGTGCGGAATCTCCCGATTGCATGCGTGGTGGGTCATTTACGCATTCTACGTTGGTAGGTCATTTACACAATCAGTTGAGTACGTAGTTTGACTCCAAGCGGTCTTTAAAGACTGCACGGAGTAGTTTAGGAAGAATGAGGCATGCTAATGCCGCCTCGGGGGAGGTATTAGTTAGAAGTGGCAGAGGGATTTAGATAAGCCAAGGAGGGCGGGGGGCAGCTGGGAGAGCCGTTCTCCATGTGTAGTATCCTTCTTAAGAAGGAAACTATGTACAGTGAGATAAGGTCTATGGCACGCTTATGTGCCATAATGTACCTAAAACCGAGGTGGGGTGGGGGTGGGATAGATGCAGGATGGGTGAGTTAGGTGCGGTTCTGTCTGCACCTAACTCACTCTTAAGTGAGGTTAGCTTTATTTGGGCTGCTTGCCATGCTAACCTGTAGGATTTATTTCAAAGTATGTTGGGTTAACATTTGTGAAATAATAATTTCAAAATGTTAATTTATTTTATTTTTTAAAAGCTTTTATATGGTGGTGGCCATTACACAAGGGGGCATAGTGAGAGGCTCCTAATAGGCATTTAACCAATTCATAAAACCCCTATGGGAAAATTCACCCGTGATATTTGTGGTCTCCAAACATTCTGAAGAGGAGATTGTTTTCTGTTTTCCTGTGCCATTGTGTTTACATTTTAGCAAAATGTGCTTACGTTGTTTGTGGGATTACTGGTTAGATAACAGTATTGAAATTTCGATAGAAAACATTTTATTGTTCTATCTCGCACAGAACAGCTTTACTGTAGATTAGGAAAAGATTCAGTATATCTAAATATTTGAAGGCCAACTTCAATTATCAGAGCTTTCAGCATGTTCTCGTGCGCTCAGTGACTCCACTAATGGACTTCTGGGCTCTGAAATACACACTTGTTCCTGGGAAGCTTCCCCTGTATAATTTATGAGGCTAAATGTGTCTAGCATACTCTGTTTTGCCTTAACATAGTCTTTAGCTTGATGCTGATTTTTACACTCTTAAATGTTAATATATAATATATTATTATGGTTCATAATTCAATATTGTGAATATTTAGATTTTTTTTGTTTACAGTAATAGTCTTTTTGCCTTTACAATTTGCTGTATGTTCTGTCCAGCAATTAAGGAACAGCATGTTCCAGCTCCCCTGGCCAGCTTAGTCTCTCCGCTGTCGGCCACTACTGCCGCCATGCCATAATGCACTGCACTCAGTGTTNCGTTGCTGTACATATATATATATATATATATATATATATATATACCCTGAGCTTCCTTTAGTTTTGGTTCACGAAGTGATGCAAAAAGAGCTCCTAAAATACATCTCGGTTGGGAATGTTTAAGAACTGTGTTAAAAGCCTTGTAGTATTATAACTCATACAGCTCATTTCTAGCTGATTTTAAGTTAAAGAAAATGATTTATCTGTTCTATTATATTGCCTGTTTGTCTGTTTTGTTCATATACATGGTTCTAGGTTCAGAGAGCTCTCTGGATATCCGTTCAATGAATGCATAATTGTTAACACATTCTAAGTATCTAAAACAACATTTTAACAGCATGCCAGTCGTGTTACCATTACCTAAGGCCTGTCAACCTTTACTTGGCCTTCTTCATGCATTAACGGAACTCAAAATCCTGTCCATTTCTCTCCGTTCGGAGTCTACTTTTCTACAAATCTTGCCAGAAATATGGCTCCGCATTACCTCACTTTTTAGGAGAGCCCACAACATGCTGGAGATCATCTTCTAAGTTATGGAAGGTTTTAACTCCTATTTAACAATCCCCAACGCAAGACTTTCCCTTGACTGCAGATATATTCATCCTTTATGATACCACAGAACATGGACATTCCTTTGTTAGTTTCCAGGATCTGATTGTGTATTCATCTGATGGCTTTATGCACTGTGTCTGACTTTGCTCAGTCTACTAATGGGACCAGACAAACAATGGGGGAAATCATTATTAAACATTGGAACCTGAATACCTAAATACCCCCGCTGCTACCACCAATCACGATCATCGCCAGAGATTAAGCCCTCTATATGGTTCTGCATAAACTGCTACCATTTTGTTTTTTAAGATGGACATGGTGACTAAAGTTGTGAGGTAAAATTTAAAATTTAGCTTATATCTATCTTTCACATAGTTGCTAATATCTTAATGCTGAAGGAAATATACAACTGAAATGCTTCAGAGGCTTTCAAATGTAAAATGTGTCATTAAGCCCTGCCCCCATTGTGCAATTCTTTGGGTCAAAGCTGTGTGAAACAGGAAGTGGAGCCATGATTTGATTGAAAACACATTATTCAGCCCCCTGGCCCTGCTTCACAATGCAGAGAAAGACTGAGGTGGCGGCTGATGACACAATTCATATCATCATGCTCAGCTGTGAGCCAAATGTGAGGCGAGCCTTCCCTCCTGGAATTCTGGAGTCTCTTCTCAAATTTCAAAAGTATTCTGGACATTCCAAGAGAGTTGGCAAAGTTTGATTCAACTTTGATGTAATTTAATTAACAAAATTAGCCTTCATCATTGAGCTTTTGGTAAATTCATTTTGGAACTAATAAAAGCTAGAAAATACATATAATGGGCCAGATCCAGAGTTATGTATGAGAGCGTTTTTACGATTGCTGTATGCGTAATTTAAACTATTTGTATGTACTGCGCATGCGCACGGCAGATGATAGGCGTCGTAACTCTGCTCGTAGGTACTTTCACGTAGGAGGGAGCATGTCATCCCTATGACAGCCGTAAATATGCACTGTAGGTGGAGGATGGCATTTAAATTATACAGTATGGGCCGGGCTAGTCCGTTATGTGCGCCAATCCATTACGAACGATCGTAGTTACACAAGGAAAAGTTAAGGTAGGCTTTGGTACTCGTAAATCAAGTAAATTACGTGTGTCCGAGGGGAGTGCATAGTACTTACGATCGCGTGAATATGCTACGAGATCGTACTTAAAGTGAAATTAAGTCTGGCCCAATGTCACTAATAGACCTATCAATGGGACTAATCCACAATTGTGATTGACATGAAATTAAATCTTGCCTTGGCAAGACCATTTGGAGTGTAAAGTAAATTTAAAATGTAGAAACTGAATTCAGAGGAGATGTTTTGTAGCTGTACTCTAAATGAAAGCTATTTTTGTATTTTTCTAGCATGCAATACAATTTCATTTATTTGCACTTTGCACCCCTCACATCGCCATTGCAGATTTGCCCCTTATTGTGCAGTTAGTCCTAATCGTGGTCATGTGGTAGTTACTTGCATGTGCTCATATAAGACATTACCATTATGTTATTCTATTATAGGAAACGAAAAAATAAGGGTTTTGAAATAAATTTATATATCTGTGTGGACTGTGTATGTTTTCCCTTTGTCAGCGTGGGTTTCCTCTGGGTGTTTCAGTTTCCTGCCACACTCCAAAAACATTCTGAAAGGTTAATTGGCTGCTGAATAAATTATCCCTAGTGTATATATGTCTGTATGTATGTATGTGTATATATATATGTATATACAATGCTACAAGGCATTTATTTTTACTGTAGGAATTTATCTGAATCTTGCCCATGTCGGCATTCAAATATTCTTAATTCATCATCTAATTTTTGCAAATGTGTGACTTTATAATAGCTAGCATTGCTGTTGTCTGTGTAAATAGGTATGTATCTATAGATCTGTTCAGATTATTCTTTTATTTCACAGCTCATTTCTGCAGGATGCTGAATTGCAGTTTCTCTCCTGATATGATATTTTTAGCATGGCAGAGCTGAGGTAAATATTGACCTAAAATAATAAGCGAGCATTGAATGGTCTTTGCACAGTGCTGCACCTGTGACCTCTGTGACAGATCTAGTTGAATTAATTAAATAAGAATAAAATGTAAAATCTCTCTGCAGTATCTTCTATTTTGCTGTAGAAGGATGGAGGGCTCCGCTATGTTTATCCCGGCAGTAAGTTTTTGTCAGGGGGCTACTGTGTGTTGTTTTAATATTTCTTAAAAAATATGTTAATAACCGCTTTCATTAGAAATTGCAATTAGCTGTAGTCTTGTGCTCAGAGCAATAATTGCTTATTTCTGTTTATATGTAAAGCTTGGAGTTTGAGTTGGAGTCAAGTTTCCCAAGTTCCCATAATGAAGCCCCTGAGCTTTCAAAATGGATGGAGGTCAGATTGTTCAAGATGGAAAACAGTTTTGTGCTTTGTGTAGCAAGTTCTTCCTAAACATATAACTGTAAGTTTTAGATGATAAAAATGGGAATTGAGTTGAGATTGAGGCACAAGGGCAATCTCTTGTGATGGAAGGTATGTTATTGCCAGGACAAAGACATCTGCTGAGGGGTCACGGGACTGCTGGCTTCATCAGCCATTTGATTGAGTTGTTTCCTGGATTTGACTTTGTAAGTACTGTATCTGTATTATCTACATCCATAAACCATAGACGGAGTAATATATGTGTCTGTATATTCGACCTGGATCGTTGTTGAACTTTGAGCAGCTGTTTCTTAAAAGATTGGTAGACACACAGACTATTTAATTTATAGCCTCCAAAATCAATCTTGTTAATTTAGAAAGTTTTATAGAAAACCAATAACAAAGATGGATATTCTTTAAACTTTACTGCCCGCTAATAAGTTAGGAGCATTACTGAGATTAAATCAACAATATTAAGAAAATGGAAACCGATTTTATTTCTTTGCCTATTTAAAGCTCGCTATAAAACCGTAACCTTTTATGCTTTGTGCAGTGACATATGTGAAAGCGATGGAGGTATAATCTATAACAGCATGCATCCCTTGGTGCCAAAATAAAAACTAATTGTCTTCTTGCTGGTGAAGAATTTCTTTTCAAGAACAAATATTTATTTTTGTGTATTTCTCTTCAGTTTTTACCTATTTTTATTTTTCCAGTGTGACTGTCTGTACCAACGATGCCCTTTGGTCTTTTCAGTGAGAGCTAAACTTGTGTTGCTATAGCAACAGCTCTAAAACAAAGATTCCTCTTATTGACTAGCTACTAAAGCCCCTCATTCCAACTAACTTCATATTTTAATGCTCTTTAGCTTGCTAAAATAAACTGAGTGGGTGAGTTGTTCTACAGTATATTCGCTCAATGGGCGAAATGTTTGGAATCCTCTTACATCAAACCCCCAAGCCCCCGCTACTAATTTATTTCTATCTGGTTCTCTTACTATCTTCCACTGTTAAAGGAAAACACACAGACAGTTTTCTAGAAGAGCTTATGAAGCATTAAGGTGAGTTGACACTTGCACGATTTTACTAGCTCCTGACAAAATGGTTAGATAGCCAGGGAAATCATGTACACACTATACAATTATTGGGCCAATCAGACAGTTATCAGTTTGTAAACACACTATACAGTTATTTGACCATTCAGACAATTATTGGTTAAGTATATATATTGTACAATTTATGGGCCAATCTGCCAATTATGGGTTCAGTATACACACTATACAATTATTGGGCCACTGAACCAATTATGGCCTAATAACTGTATAGTGTGTGCCCTGCTTTAAGCAACTATCCTGTATTCTTCAAACATTACATACTGATAAACCAGTAACTTAAATAAATATTTCCTGTACATCTGATAAGGCAGTAATCTGAATGAATATACTTCTTACATATGTTCCCATCCAAGCACCCAGCATACACGTAGACGGTCCACTACTCCAAACATGCACACGACAGCTACTGCTTGTGCCTAATAACCAGGTGTCGTTTCACTCTTGTGTCTTCAAAAAGATTAACTATTGCATGAGTCAGTTTTTATGTTCCAAGTTGGATGTTGCACATAATGTATTTGGATGCTTTATAAATAAGCAGTTATACCCCGTTCACACTGAGACAAAAACCCGGGATTTTGCAGGGGCAAGCCCGAACAACCCAGGTCGAGGCTCAGTGTGAACGGTCAGACACGGGTTTTAACAAGGGTTATTCCCGTGTCTGACCTGTGTTGCTGGCAGTGTGAACTGTGCGATCCGGGTTTTTTAAACCCGGGTCGCACTGAAAGAAGCTGATTGGGTCAAAAAAGACCCAATCTGCTTTGTTGCTTTAAAAACCCAATTTTTAAATTAAAAAAAAGTTTAAATAAAGAAAACCATTACATTCATTTATAAAAAAAAAAACCTTAAAAAATAGGAAACAGGACTTGCCTGTCCTGCGACGCGGCTGACTGCAGGTCCGGCCAAAATGGAGGTCCTGCGCATGCGCCAGACTTCATTCATTCATGCATCGCATGAATGAAGTCCTGCGAGAACACGGAGGATCATCGCGGGACTTGCAGGAGAGGTGAGTAGTGTAGTATTGTATACCTCATTCTATTCTATAGTCTGTACTATTGTATACTATTGTATACCATATTGTATAGAATAGGGTATACAATAGTATAGACTATAGAATAGAATGGGGTATACAATAGTATAGCAGTAAACAACCAAAGAGTCCCAGGGTCAGTCCCGTTCAGTGTGAACAGGCCTGATCCAGGAATTTCCCAGGTCTATGCTGAAGTGTGAACGGGTTCCCCCCTGCTGTGCTGCTGTGTGCCCAGGCAAAAACCTGGGACGAATATCCCGGGTTTTTGCCGGGGCGTCAGTGTGAACACGGTATTATAGATAAAGAGGTGAACAGGCCCTTTTTCCCCTCTCAAGAATTTAGATTTTGATCCTAAAGCCCTTCGTGTAAGGGACAGTCCCCTGATGTGTCAGGAAAGGAGGGGGTATGGCCTCTGGCAGCCAGTTTCACATTTTCATTCCAGCATTGAGCTGCAGGTATAGCGTTTAGATGACCAGAAATAGCCCATGGAGTGGGCGAGAGGAGAAAGTGTCCGGGATATATGAATGCTTACAGTACTTCCTAGTGGGAGCATGAGAGCAGATAACATGAATGAATGAATCGCTTGGGTGCGCGTTGTGCTCCTGCTTAAGGCTTTGCAGGTTCTTCTGTGGAAATGCTATTTTTAAATGTCATTAAATAAGCTGTATTAATGTATTTCACAGTTTTTATCTAATTAGCTTTAAGTATGGGTTGCTTATCTGCTATGCATTCCTCCAAACAACTGCAGTATAGTAGCTGATGATTGCAAGTTACCGACGTCCCTGGGGTAACATTTATTTTAATGTATTCCTAACATTTTCACGGAAATGCTCTTTTTTTTTTTTTATTCCTTTCTACAAAGCTGACAATAATAATGTGTCAAACGTGAATGTGTATTCATAGTCTAGAGCAATTTTTCATTAGTTTCTTCTTACTGAACTTAAGGGAGCAAGAATATCAATTTTATATTTACTATAATGATAAGGCTACGTTACATAAATTCAATAAATTAATAGTATCATAGACACATAGGACCGGATCCAGACTCCCGCGCGGGGGTCTGAAATTCCGCGAGACAGAGGAGAGTGCACACCCCCTGTCACTCCCCTCTGTCGTGCGGGCTTTATGGCATAAACCTGCTTTAAATGCGACGGGCGGATCAGCGGTCCATATGTACCACACTGTACACTTTACATGTTTCCCCCCACCCGCTTTAGCGGGCGGAAGGGAAGCACAGCCCATTTGCACGCAAATGGGCTCGGACGGAACAATCTCGGACGCTAGTAATCCTAGCGTAACATCTGGAGGGTGCATGTTCAGTCAGGTGATTTACGCACCTTGCTTGCGTAAATCACCTGACGCTCCTAAATCTGGATCCGGTCCATAATGATTACAACAGAGAAAGGTCTCTTCACTATCTCCCTTATGATAAATAATAATCGTGGTCACTATAGACCTTGCTGATTAATTGACCTATCCCAGAGTGGTATTTTAGATGCAGGACCTGCTATATCATCTTTTTTTTTTTACAGGTTTGGCAAATTATAAAATAATTTGCTTCTGGTTTTGTGGTATTTTTATACTTCCTAATAAAGGGCTGGATCCAGACTTAAGTAATACCCCATTCACACTGAGGCAAAAACCCAGGATATTGCCGGGGCAAGCCCTATCAACCAGGGTCGGGGCTCAGTGTGAATGGGCAGGGTTATTCCCGTGTCAGACCCGGGTAGCCTCCAGTGTGAACGGTGCAACCTGTGTTTTTCAACCCGTGCAGCACATAATCTACTTGATTGACGTAATGTTTAATATTGCCCTGGCAACAAATGTTGCCAGAGCAACAGTAAACAAATTACACAGTGTGATGACTCTGCCAGGGCATTTCCTGGGTCTAAGCAACAGTCAGAGCAGGGTATGAGGAGCTGGGCTGATGTATGCCCTGGCAATAACCCGGGTCTTTTTTACCCCATTGTTTTTGTCGGCTGTGTGAACACAGTATTAGTGCTTGAAATTAGTTACTTCTGGGCTTAACCATGTTGATTTCAGGGGGAGTCAAGTTAATTGTATTCTTTGCATGCAGGGATATATCTTTGAATTGCTTACTGCACACAGATACTGACCAGCTTTACTATCACACTGTTATTTAGACTTGGGATAGGAAAAATCACCTCTCAACTCTAATACTGTTTGCAACAGATGAAATATGACTCCCCTGCAATCAACATGGTTTAGCCCAGGAGTAACTAAGTTCAAGCACTTACTTAAGCCTGGATCCAGCCCAATGTGTAAAATTAAACGTTTAATTATAGGGTGCTGCTGGACCTCTAACTAGAGATGGCTTTAGCTTGGTTACTTTTTTTACCCCATTGTTCATGTTTTCTTTATAATTGTACTGAATTTTTTCATTCATGTCACTGGTAAATTAATTACAGAGAAATTGTGTGCTGCCCTCTATAGAAATGATCGGTCATTGACATTTGCAGAGTTTTGCAGCGTTGTTAATTGTGTTTTCTCTACATCAATAGAGTTTTAGCTCAGCTCTATTGATTTATAATCAATGCAGGCAGAAGGCTTTGTTGAACAGCTAAGATAAGACTCCTACCTGATGTCTTCTAGTTTTCTTATATGTTTTTTCCCCGTCTCTCCATTTAAGTCGTGTTTTGGTTTTTATTAGATAAAAGGATTATTTTCAGTTTACAAATATCTCTCTCATTACCATTTATGCTAATTTAAATATATTGGGCCGGATCCAGAACTACGTCCGTCTTCCATAGACGGACGTAATTCAATGAACAATAGCTACTGCGCAGTAGCTATTGTACGTAATCTGCGTATCGTTTCGATACGAAGATTGCGTATATGCAGCCATTTAGACCGCATATACGCAATCTATGTATCTAAACGATACGCAGATTACGTACCATAGCTACTACGCATGCGCAGTAGCTATTGTTCAGTGAATTACGTCCGTCCATAGACGGACGTAGTTCTGGATCTACCCCATTGATTCCAGAGGGAAGCCATAGATGCATGCAGGGGGTGGGGCTTAACAGCGCAATTTATGCAAATCGCACCATAAAGCACCGCCCTTTGACTATCAATTACCCCTTTTGGGTTTCATAGGTTTGGAAGTGGGGCTAGATGACGCAATTTGCGTCATTAAGTCCCTCCCTGTCCCTAGTAAACTAGTGTTGCCAGGCAGGGGGGCAGGACTTGAGGCAGTGGTTTCATGGAAACCACGAGCCTCAAGTCCCTTGCTGGAGATTTGCCGGCTCTCCCGGGATACCGGGAGAACTGCCCAAATTTCGGGAGTCTCGCGGACATTCCGGGAGACTCAGCAACTATGACCTATAGAGACAATGCTGCTTCATTTGGGACAGTCCCACCAAAAGCAGAACAATTTAGAGGTATGCCAATGTTGTTGTTTTTTAAATACATGTCTAGCTATTATTGCTATGCTCTTCTGTTGAAAAACATCTGATGAGAACATAATTAAGAGCAGAATTGTTGACTGATGCAATGCAGCCCCAGTGAACATTGTTTTAATTACAACATATAATTTCCCCCATTTGCTGCAGGGATGTGACTGCTACTTGTTACTCTTTTTCTCACGATTGCCATTTAGAAACACATTTTACCAAGTAAATGTAGAACTCACTTTAAGGGGTTATTTGTGCTAATAGCACTGAATTACTCCTGCCACATCTTGAAATGTGTAGGCTAATTATTTTCCTTTATCGATGGAAGTTCTTTAGCCATTTTGCCATCCTTTTGGTTTCGTTTACAAATTGAAATGTGAATATGGTTTCTTCTCAACAACAGTGAAATTAATTGTGTGTAATAATATAATGATTAGATGCATAGAAAATCTATATCATGTGTTTTGCTTATGTGACACAGAAAACAAAGACATCTGTTCCAATGTTTGGGAATTGTGCAATTTATGTCTGTCCTTTACACCACTTATTGCAATACTATTATGTCTAAGCACCTGTTATTGACAGCTCATTTATGTTTGAATGCAGTACTGTGTTAATAAGAAATATATTAGATTTAAGTTTATTCCAAACTGAGCTGAGTTAGATGGTGCAGGCAGGCACACAGTAACCACAGCCCAGTTTAGCACTATTTTAATTCTCCCAATACATATATGCAGGTTGTCCTTTACAAGACAGGGGGGCCCTGGGCAAAGCTTCTTTGAGGGTCCCTTCCACCTCCAGCATGTACAATACAGCACCTGAACTGCCCCTGCGCCAACTGCGGCTGTTCAGCTGTTTGTAAGCAGCACTCAGGATTGAGTGCTGTCTATAAAAGGTTTCAACTGACAGCCGTAGCTTCATTTTACAGAGCTGTGCCGCCTGCTACACTATATTAGGCTCTGTAGATGCTGCCAGGAAGTAGTAGTGGCAGGGTTCAGATGGAGTGTATAGCGGTATAACCTCCATCGCTGCTTCTTTCTGGCAGCAACATATATACAACTAATATAGTGTAGCAGGTGGCCGTGGTTCTGTAAATGAAGCTGGCGGTCAAAGCCCCGGGGCGTAAACCCTCC
>WWET01000430.1:461520-480036 GCA_011038615.1 Limnodynastes dumerilii | reverse complement strand
TAATAACCACCCCCCCCCCCCCCCTAAAGGATCTACTGCATATATGTACAGGATGTAATATAAAGAAGATGTAATAAGGAGATAGAAATTGGGTACAAAATATCAATGCGAGTAAGAAAAGTACCGTTTACAATTTAAATATACTTACACTACTGCCGATGACAAACATACTTGCTCCCTCCTTGGCCAAAATGTTTGAAGCATCCTGCAGCCATCTAAAGAGAATAGGTACGTTTGCAGCTGCCTCTTCATACACATTATTGCAGCTTGTACTGGAGGCACAACTATCCATCATACATTCAATACAGTAATTCTATGGACAGCAGTCCAAACTAAACTACCAAAATTATAAACTCTACGGGCCTGATCCAGAGCTACGCTGTGCCGTACTTCGTAAGTACAGCCAGCGTAGCTCATATGCACTCCCCCTGACACTCCCCCTGTCCCGGTGTACTTACCCACGGTTACGCCGGCTGAAGGCTACCTTAAGTTCAGCCAGTGTAACAGTGGGTAATTACGCCGGGAATCTATTTGTAACCCCCTAACCCAGCCCTCCCTTCCTAATTTCCCTTCCTCCCCCCACCTACCTTCTGTAACTACAGCATAGTTACGGTGCAGCACGCCCCTTCGTCTGTAACTACGCTGTAGTTACGGACGCCAGATCCACGGCACCCGGAGCCATGGATTACGCTGGGAAACATCTGTCCGGCGCATGCGCAGACGCATTACGCCACCGCAGGTCTGGATCTGCCCCTATGTGCTGTAATGCTTACATCAAGCCTTTACTAGTTCTATATGAGAACATTTGTTCTTTTGCGGTGTAAGATAAAATCCGTGATTGTGCAATGTGCTGTTCTGGACGCACATGGCTTTCACTAGAATGTGCCTTTTAGTTCTTGTATACTAAATTGCCGGTATGTCTGCCAAACCATGCTTTATATGAAATGTAGATTATACAAAGTACAGGATGTAAGGTCATGTTATGACTGCAAGATTATCTGTAAATGTGTGTTATTGGTATGTCCTCTCATGTCTGCGTTGGTTTTTCCCAAGCAGTCTGTTTTCCCCTGCTGGTATCTTCTAAGAAACTGCAGTTTATGGACTAGGGGGGGCAGGGACTGATGTGAGAGAGTCTGTGTAATGTATTCTCTACATAACAATAAGTGGTGGGTTCAGGGAACGTTTGATAGCTTCACAGCAAGTGTATTGGGTGGGTTGTCACTGAGAACAGCCCTTTTTCAAAAGGGCCACTCTATCCCAGCTAGTTCAACCCCTGCCATTACCCTAACCCTCCGTTCCCTGCAGTCTAACCCTAAGACTCCCCTCCCCGCAACCTAAGACTCCCTTCCCTGCAGCCTGACCCTAAGGCTCCCATCACCGCAGCCTAAGCCTAGACTCCCCTATCTGCAGGCTGCCCCTAACCCTAACTCTCCCCTTTCATTACTCTAACCCTCTCTTCCCAACAAAAAAGTCCCCGGAGAGTGTTACTCACCTCTCTGGTGTCTGGGTGCAGTTGGTGCAGCGGATGCAAGGGTCTCCTGCGGCGGCGTATGCGAGAAAGGAATGAGTAAGAATGGCGATTGGTATACTTATCCATTCAAAAAATAATCATTCTAAAACATCTGTGTTTTGAAATAGAGACAGTCAAAAATGAGCTTTCGACCGTCTCTACTTCTAAATCAGTCATTTCTGGTTGCAGATTCCGTACCCTGTGTGGGTGGAACGGGCAGACTAGATAGGCCAAGTGGTTCTTATCTGCCGTCATATTCTATATTTCCATTGCACTTATTCCCATCTGTTACGGTAAGTAAGATCCGCTATGTAAATTTGCGGAAAAACACATATTGGGCTGGATCCAGCCCATTGCGCTTAATTGAATTGGGCCCTATGTGTCACTTGTCATAATGGGGTAGATCCAGAACTACGTGTGCCGTACGTTTATTCGCGGAGTGTATTTTCGTACACGTAAGTTCGTTACACTCCCCTCGGCACACCCCTTGCACGGACGTATTTTGTCAAGATACGCTGCCCAACCCCTACCTTAACTTTTTCACACGTAACTGCGTACGTCCGCTAATGGACGTATAGACTACGTGAACGTATGCGGCTTAGCACGCCCATACTGTACACTTTAAATACCACCCCCCGCCTACTTCACGTATTTCAGACGTATTTTGGATGAACGTAAATTAGGCACGCCCACACGTAAGTATTTACGTGACACATACGTGAATGGCCCATACGTTCACAATTACGCTACGTGAATGTGCGTGTTTTCTATGGAGCGCTTGCGCAGTGCGTTCTAAACTGCGAATTTACGTCTCCGCCACACGTAAATTCACACCGAAGCGTAGTTCTGGATCAGGCCCAATGTGTGTAGAAAATGTAGATTGTAAGATCAGCAGGGACTAATGTAAATCCCCAAAAACGCTCTGAAATATGAGTTCATAAATAAAATTATTTAAGCTTGAAACTAAACTGTAAATTAAAAATAAAAATCTGACTCCGTGTCATTACCTTAGATAGCAGGAACAGTATGCAGACAATTTATTTTTTAAGGTCTGATTTATTTTTTTTGCTTTTGCTTTGACTTCAGTATGTAACAAATCATGTGTTATTTGTCCTTGAATAAACTGTTCCCAATTGTGTTGTTCAAACAAACTGCGTTTCTCCGGAGATTCCCTCTGCAGGGACATTATATTTTAAGACATTATTGACCTAACCCTGCCGTCCAGACAGATTAGTATGCTTCTAAATACAGAGTATGCAAAGGTTTTCCAGGGTAATTCCCTTCTTCCTTGTTTCCATAGGTGGGATTAAGTTGGCTCATTGTAGATGTTAACTGTTGTAAGCAAAGACATGTGTCACACAGAGTAATTCCTTCATTATAAACATGATTTGGTGACTTACAAGTGCATAATATTTAGAATTGGGGTTGTTTTGGTATTGGTGTAGTATAGATGCATGTTTTTTTTTATTTTTTAGGTGTTTTTGGGTCTGATAATGAAATATTCCATCTCATTGTCCATGTTCCAAATGACCGCATATACACAATCTACGTATCGAAACGATATGCAGATTACGTACAATAGCTACTACGCATGCGCAGTAGCTATTGTTCATTGAATTACATCCGTCTATGGAAGACGGACGTAGTTCTGGATCCGGCCCAATGTACGTAGGACAAAAACTATGTAACTGTGAACCAGTATTTCCGTAGTCTTATATTTAATGCCCAAATGATAACTTAGTAAATATCCAGAAACATTGTAAAGAACACAAAGTGTTTATGTGAAAGATCAAGCACTCATTGTAGGGTTTTAGGCTTTTGTTTAATTGGAATTTTTTCTGTATTTGTGTTCACTAGAAGTAAGAAAGAAAAGACTGTGATCTGTAATGACCAGTAACTCCTAAATCTGGTACTACACAAATATTCTGCTTTTCTATCTTATCTCATTTAAATTCAATTTATATTCAATTTGAAAACACGGTAGACCCATAGGGACTTAAGTTTTTCATGCTCTGCAGCTACTGTAATAGACTGGAGTCGGCTCACTTCTCGCCAATTCCTATCTTTCTGTTGAATTAAATACATGATTGCCAACGATTGCAATTGAATATCAGGGAGATTTTAATAGCACTATCGAGGTGCTGCACCAATGAATTGTCCTGCATAGGCAAAGGGGTGTGTCCTGTGAATAGCTCCACCCATGGGTGTGTCTAACATTGCCAAGAAAACCATTTCTCAATAAAAAAAATTTACAACATCAGTTTTTATTAATGGTTAAGTTATCTGTGAATAAATCATTTCAGTATTTATTGTGAAGACTGTGAATAGGAGATCTGCTGATTCTTTATAGTATTTTTAATTTCAGACTTTGTTATTGAAGTCATGTTGTTTTAGCTAACTGCCAGTATTTGATTATATCTTGGCCTCCATGAAAATGGCATCTACATAGGCCCCAGTGCAGCGAAACAGGACACAATGATTAAATTCTGTCATTATACTGCAATATCTTCTTGAATTGAATCAACACCAGGGAGTTTGCTTAATGCTCTCCTGTGTCTCCCTGATATTTAGGAAGGGTTGACAACTATGATTAAATACCTTCTTTCAGTCTGGTAAATTGTAGCAATATATAAATTATAGCTGACCACCTCATGATGAAATTGTATAAGAAAATGCAAAATACCTTATTCTACCAAGACCTACAACAATTGCGCTTGAACCTTGTTTCTAAATAATTGACCCCTTCTACAGTGTTGACTTTTACTAAAATCAGAAGGAAGCTGCCGTTTTATGTGTATTGTTTCGGGGTATTCAGAAAGACTTGACTAATGAAGGAATCTAATTCATTAGCTGAGATTCATTTTTTTGTGCAAGAAGCTGAAACTATTTTTAGCTTGACATACAATAACGCGTAGTGTCTTTCAAGGTTGAGGGAGCTTGGGACTGCGGCAGTGTCAGGTAATTACAGGTATCATGATACCTGCAGGCAGCACTGCTGCTAAAAAACAAAGGCACACAATTTATTTTTAAGTAGAAGCAGCAGAGCCTGACTCATACTCATTCACTATGGCAATACTGGGAATAAAAACCCGTTGATTGCCTTACAAATAACAATAATTAAAAGGATACCTTTAAAAGAAATGATAGATTGTGAAATCATTTTGATAGTTTCTAATGAACTCATTTTTTTTATTTTATTTGCCAGACGAGTAAAACAGCTGTTCTCAACTTTTTTTTGGGCGTGTATCATTGGCCAATCACATTCTATCCTCATTAACTTCTCCTCAATTCCTTTCTTCACCTACAGCAATCAGTTCCTCCACCCATGCTCTCTCCTTCTTTTATATTTTATTACATATATCTGATATAATGCTTATTTAAAATAGATAAACATCTGGAAGGTGTAATGCTTTGTAACCCTGCATATTTTCCCTGTATACCTCCAGACAGTGGTTCTTGTACCACCAGTGTCCACGTACCACTGGTTGAGATCCCCTGTAGTAATGTATTGTTTCAGTGGTGTTATCAAATAGTATTTAGTTCTTACAATTTTATTATTACTTTTATTGTATTTAAAAAAGTGATTATTGAGCTCTGGTCATTTCCCATAAGCACATTTGCCAAATAATTTTCAATACAGTTATCTTAACATTAACGGTGCGTGCCGCTATGAACACCAAAGATGTTTGAAATGGATTTAGTTGATATGCTTGTGTAAACATTTTGTTGACCTGCAGCCATGATAGTGGATACCTCTCAATACCAAACTTGACTGCACTGTCCCTGCTCTCAGATCTTTCTTTATCAGGATCCAATGTGCTTTAACAACTTTATACTTGCTTATATTTCTACTCATTTGGCTGAATTTTTGGCAAAAAAGAATTCTGCATTTGACCAGTGGCATGCATTCTGTTGCCAGTGATTTTAGACTTTACAGTATACACAGTGACTGGTAGCTAAGTAGTGTGGCAGTTTAACAAATTATAGTGTTGTGGTGATATTTTTAAGCAAATGGCCAATCTTTCGACTACCATTATCGTGTGTGTGTTTTAATATCCTTTGATCTGCTAACATCTATTTAGGACATTCTAGGAAATGATAGGTGGAAAATGATTCCCCTCTCCTCAATTCCTTTTTTGCACAAACATAAATTGTGAATTGCAATAACAAGAGTATGGAAATGTCATCCTTAACCAGCTTTCTTTGTGGGATATCTGTGTGTTTGTTATTTATCCTAAATAGCACCTGTTATTGTCACAGATAAAACATCACGTTTTGTTGATTTTGACCTGCGGTGACAATAATGGCCTGTTTTATGCTGTTTATTTTCTGATAGTTTGCTGTTAAATCAGTGTGTTACATTTGGCCACCTCTGGGTAGATGCTGTTTTTTCCTATGTTCCATTATAAATGCGTTATCGTATCTGGCCACTGTAAATATCGTATCTGGCACTGTCATTGTGCTCAATTGGAAAATTGCAGAGCTTTATAGTGTGCCCTGATATACACCATTTACATCAATTTTGAGTAAAATCTCATCCCATATTACATTAGGCCTATTAAGGGTAACTAAAAAAAAGTATTGATTTGAGCAATTACATTTTAGAGCACCAAAACTCAGGACTTTTGGCAACTTTTAATGTTGGATCTATGGTTAGTGTGAGTTTAGTATTTAGATTATTAATCTAGTTAGTACATTGCAAAGAACATACAGGCAACAGAGGCATTACACCAAACATTGTGGCAGTCTATAGCTAACTGTTTCACCAGACTGTTAGCTGCAAAATTTAGCATACATTATAAATGGAATATTGTTCTGTCCAGTGGTTGAAGTGGAGTGGCAGTATGGAAATCTAGAAATAATACAAGTTAATTGACATTTGTAGCTATTCATAAGGTCAGTGAGAGAAGTGATGGTATGGCATACCCCCTTATACCCCCTCACTTCGAGCCCTTGTTCTGTCCCAATCACATCACACCACAACACAGAATAAAATGACCATGTAAATTTCTTTCCAGCTCTTTTCATAGACTACACATTCAGTAAAAAAGAAAAATGTGGAGTGTTGTTCCCCTGAAATTTTATGTCAAAATCAGATTGAAGATTGCATCTCCCAATTAACTGACTCAATTGGTTCTAGATCTGGCGCACCGTGAGGAAGGGAGGGGGGGTAGCACTTATCTGCGCATGTGAAGAGTGACTGGTCTGTGCTATAAGGTGACTCTGCTGCACATGTGCATTATAGCCATGTAGCCAGACTGGTGCCCACATTAATCTTTTCATGAAGGATAAGATTTTTTTTTTCCCTAATAACAACCAATATTTTTTTTATTAGAATGCATTACTGGTGAAAGAGTTGTATGGAAATATGACTGGAGTCATTTCTAATATTGCCAAGAGATAAACATCTTTTCCGACTTTGCAAAACACTAATGGCTCTATGATTTGACTGACTAACTCTGGAATTCTACATATTTTTCCTCTTTTGGCAAGCTGTACTTGATATCTCAAAGGCCCCTGTAGAACAGCATGGATGATAAAGGGCTGATATTGTTCTGTTGCAGTACTGTACAACATCAGCTTGAAGAGACTCGCTGAGAAAGGATGATTTGAACTCATGCTCACCCTCTGGTTTCTGAGCTTGTATATGCCACTCATGTGCTTTTCGATTGTCATTTCTTGCAAGTAAAGCTAGTGCTCAAAGCTTTGCCACCTCAAGGTCGGTTCAGGATCATACGTTGCAGTCAATAACAAGTAATATGCACAACTTGTCATAGTGCTTCTACAAATGTGGCATTTGAAGAAAACAAAAGAAAAGCGTTTTATAAAGCGCATTGAACGCTTGTTCTTGCTTTTATCGTATTGTTTTAAGTGTGATCTCAAAATTTCATATCAGCATGGTGTACCAAGTATTTCATGATTCTTCCTATACTATAACATCGTTTTGCAATAATGGTTATGATTGTGGCAACATTGTCTGAAAACGTTTGCTTGGTGTGTTTGCTGGCATCATAATTTAGGGTATTAGTCATAGTTGTCGACTCCCGGAATGTCCGGGAGACTCCCGAAATTTGGGCAGTTCTCCCGGTGTCCTTGGAAAGACGGCAAATCTCCCGCAAGGGACTTGAGGCTCGTGGTTTCCTGCCGCCCTGTGTGGCAACACTAGTTTACTAATGTTTCTAGGGACAGGGAGGGGCTTGGTGATGCAAATTGCATCAAGCCCCACCCCCAACCCTATGGGAACCCCGATAGGGGTAATTGATAGTCAAGGGATGGGGCTTAATTAAGTGATTTTGCATAAATGTTGCCGTTAAGCCCCACCCCCTGTATGCATCTATGGCTTCCCTCCGGCATCTCCCGGAGCGTAGCTTTTAAAAGTCGGAAACCCTCGTATTAGCAGTTATTTCCAGGTGTGAAGAACATGGGCTGGATCCAGACTTAAGTAAGTGCTTGAAATGAGTTACTCCTGGGCTAAACCATGTTGATTGCAGTGGAGTGATATTTGATCTGTTGCAAACAGTATTAGAGTTGAGAGGTGATGTTTCCTATCCCAAGTCTAAATAACAGTGTGATAGTAAAGCTGGTCAGTATCTGTGTGCAGTAAGCAATTCAAAGATATATCCCTGCATGCAAAGAATACAATTAACTTGACTCCCCCTGCAATCAACATGGTTTAGCCCAGGAGTAACTAATTTCAAGCACTTACTTAAGTCTGGATCCAGCCCAATGTCTTGAATGAGGATTTGTTACTGTTGAGTCAAATCATAACCTTATGCCTCTGTGATAAAGTAGATTCTTAGTGCACTGATATGATGCTTGCCCATGTATGTTTTCAGTTCACATAATGGCCATTATATATAGGAGTTTGGGGTACTATTATTTAGATTCTTTTCATTTATTTTGGATTTAAAGGTTTGCAGACATTTACCCCTTGTGTAAAGCAAACATCTTTAATTTTTGAGTGGGATAAATACATTGTTGGAAAGTCAATTTCTGAATATTATTCTGACGTATAATTTTGGCAAAGTAACGAATAATCTGAGTCCCTCGTATTTATATTAATTATTGTAAGCCAGTATAGATGTTTTTCCCCTACAGAGAAATATCGAAAATGGTATTTTGTTTAATTATAACTGAGTTTTATGAAACCACCCTAGAAATGACATATATATGAAGTGGAATTGAAGTCAACATATAGTTAGTTGTAGCTGGCATTAAATTAAACGTAACATTTTTTTTTGGCTTCTAGGCAATCCCACGTGTACGCAATATACGTAACAAAATGTTATGTAGAAAGCGTAAAAGAGTTACTATGCATGCACGATAAACGTAAGAGAAACGTAAATGCGCTAAACGTAAGAGAACGCTCGTAAAATGAAAAATTCGGGACCGAGAATCCGGTCCATAATTATGAACATTTAAAGGGTAATTTTAAGTTGACATATCTTGTGATACTGATTGCAAGCTACTGAGGGATAGCTCTTGCCTTCTGCAGAACAAGCCTTGATGCCGTTTTAAAGCCTTAATGCTAGTTTAATGGAGTTTCTGATCTCTGATACTATTGCTTTTTTATCTGACCTTGTTATTTTTGTACCCCTTCCAGATGTTGTTTACTAAAACAGTTTACCTGTGGAGCACCAGTCTTTATTGCGTGTGCAATTTTTTTTTATGTTTGTGTTTCTTTTGTGTATTTATTTTATTTTAATGAAAGATGTTTTTCAACCAAGAGAGAAAATCCTGGTCTCTTGCATGGAAACCCCTTTGAGATCATGAGAATAGAAATGGTTGATTGAACTGTGTATGCTTATTCTTCCATGTTTGCCCTATTAGTTCTACTTAGGCATTCCCTCCTTTCCATTTGACATTATCCTGCAGGGAGACTTGAGAACACACTTTGAATGCTTTGTCAAAAGTAAGAAGATACAACAGACCGTATTCTCAGGTTATAGTCAGGTGCAGCCGTATCCTGCCTAACAATCCGACCCTGTTTTTAGGATCCTTATGGCACTTATGAGTTAAGTAACCATGCGTAATTTCCTTCCTTCCTTCCCTCTCTGGTTAATCTACATCCCTCCTTCTCCTTCTATCTAACCTTTAACATGCAGTCTTTAAAGACCAGACATAGTCAATCTACGTAGCTAAGTGGTACATAGACTGTGTAAATGACCGCATGGGTAGTAGGTAATTTCTTAAAGGACTGCACTTAAGAATCCGGTCCAATAAGTGTAAAGGCAAAGTTGTAGGAACAAAAATATATAGGGGAAAGGAATAACTAGCGCTGAAATCGCTGCTTAGTTATGGTAAGTCGGAAAGTAACGAGGGTATTACACTAGAACTTCCAAATACATATAGACACAAAAATTATCTACCACACAATCCTAGCGCTGATAAATGTCTAAAAACTACAGAAAACTTAACCATAGAAGATTCAAAAGTCTAATCATATATAGTCATATCATATAAATAATCATATAAATGTATGCAGTCTTTCAAAGGCAATGTTAATAAATCACCAAAGCTTGCAACCACGTATGATTAATAGGTAAAGTTCATCATATAGTCTCATTTGGAGGTCACTTACATATAACAATGTGGACAAAGTCAATCTGTTTGTCCAATGTATGTCCAAAGATATAGACGGCTATGCAGTATGACAGATCCAAGGAGCAGAAGACCGGCGTCTCCTCGTGGTATCTCCTGCTGATCTCTGAGCCTCCTCATTTCCCGGTCTCTTCTGCCTCAGTTTGGAATGGCAGTATCCAGTCCCTTGATGTTCCGGGTATATAAGAGAAAGGAGGAAGAGAGAAAAAGAAACACAGCCGCTCTCTGGTGCAATAAATGTTATTGATGTTTAAAAATCATACGTGTAAAAACATACTCACAGTAAAACATAGACATTCTGGACTGGATTCACACTTAAGTGTAAAGTCCTTGGTGCGAAAACGCATGTATCCGCAGCTACTTCACTGGTCCCTTCCCCCGCCCTGCCGTTTTAGGGTGCCTAATGGCACTTAGCTATACACCTACCTAAATATGCACGGACAATGATAAGCCCTTCCTCCCAGCCTAATCTAGCCTCCCCCTACCCACTTTACCTAACTTATTTATTTTATTAAAAGGTTTTTTTATATAGCGTTTTCAGATTACGTAGCACTTCACAGAGATCATCAGTTCCTGTCCCATTGAAGCTACATTCTAAGTTCCCCAACACACAGACAGACAGGCACACACACACAGACTAGGACTAATTTATTCAGCAGCCAATTAACATACAAGCATGTTTTTGGAGTGTAGGAAGAAACCGGAGCACCCGGAGGAAACCCACACAGACATGGGGAGAATATTCAAACTCCACACAGATAAGGCCTATTTCGGGAATCGAAATATACGGGAATCGGGGCTATACGTGGTCTTTAAAGACTGCACGTAGTAAACCTATGTTCCTAAGGGCTACGTAGATTGTGTAGTCATGCTGACTACACATGCGCAGAACAGATAAGTGACAAAATACGCACCTAAGAAGCCTCGACTTGAATCAGGGCCAATATTATAAATATCCAAAATCGCTTAATAATAAAAACAACGGTCACACTAGAACAACGCCAGTGTTTCAGTTATAAGTTCAAACATGTATATTACACAAATGTAGATACGGTGTTACTGGTGGGAAGCAGAATTGTAGCAGCAGTGTTCCAGTGCGACTGGTCTTTATTATTGAGCTCTTTTGCAGTACCACTATATATTTCTGATCTCTTATATTTGTCTTGTACAAGTTCCTCCAAGTTACTACACTGACTATAATATCTATTAAACATTAGAAGTGTATTTTTGCTATTTTTACAATAAAATTCTGAGGCCAGAGGGGGATTTATAACCCTGTGTTTGTGCAAAAGAACACTATTAACCAAGGACATTGATACAGTCAATGTGTCCCCTGAAAGTGTGTTTAAATGCACACTATAAAGATTATGTAGGTATTGATGTACTTTTGACAGATAAAATGTTAATTCATGGTGGCAGTTTCACTTTCCTAATCAGATTAACTGTCAGCAAGTGGCAAATTTGTTTTCTGCCTTTGAGTTCCACATGCTTTTATTGAGAGAGATGTAGCCAGGAATCCATTGGAAAGATAACCACTAAATCACTGCATTAAAATGACTTTATATCCTGATAAGCCTCAAAAAAAAATGTAGGCAAAGAAATATGGTCACAGTAAATCAGCGGTCTCCATAGTAACCCATGTTCCACAGACTCTGAGTTTACCACAGATCTGCACTGCTGTATAAACTCTCCCTCTGAGCGGGGGCAAATAATCCCTTCTTATGAATGAAATATTCATTTTAGGAAAACTAAATGCATCCTGGAGTAGCTTTTATTTATTTTTACTCAAAGATATAAAAATAAGCTTTGCAAAGGAATTCAGACATATTCAATCTCCTCTACACGTGTGTGTGTGTGTGTGTGTGTGTGTGTGTGTGTGTGTGTGTGTACACACACACAAACAGACACACACATATCCTACAACATGACCCATTCCAAAATACTCTGCTCCTCGGTTTCCAACTGTCAGTTACTATGGTCACCACTTTTGTAGAAAAGGAAAAAAGTTTTTTAAATATCATTGAATTCATTTAAACCAGGTGAGTGACAGTTGGAAGCTCAGGAAAGGATTATATTATACCTAATGGAATGGGTCATGTTGGAGGGTCTACACACACACACACACACCACCTGACATTTACTAGACATCTCTGCTCCATTATTATTCTGTCAGGAATCTATTATGTTGTCTATTTGGCATTTATAGGAAAGTGTTATGTTCAGTCCACAAAATGACTGCTCCCAATAAAAGTGCCTTTGATTTTGCTAGGTATCGGCTATACCTATGCTGTTAGAGCATTCTGGGAGTAGTAGTTTCAGAACACCTGGCGTGCCTAAAGTTACCTATGCTGCCCTATAACACCGACAGCCAGGAGAGGATGACAAGAAAATCAATTTTTCTTAGTGCACAAGGAGACGGAAAAAAAAAATTTACAGACAAAAAATTGTATAGTATACCTGACGGAATCAATTTTCTAGTCATTTCAGACAGCTAAAAACAATGTAATGATGGTACTTTCGAATAGATTTAAAAAAGGGGGGAAAATAAAAGCTATTTTCCTTAAAAAAAAAAAACTATAAAAAAATAGCCTCAAACGGTATGGATTACTTGTTTACAACATGTTTGTAGTTTATTCCATGTATTGCTTTTTTTTTAATTATTATTATTATTGTAAAAGAACAGAATGTTAACTTTTTATGTTATGTTTAAATTAAAATTAGAATAAGTTGGTTTATGTCAGTATTCGTTCTTTAAGACAATGAAAAATTTGAAGGAAGTAAATACAGACTCAATTTTAGCTAAATGTTCATCATTTTGTTCAGCCATTCAGAAGTAACAATTGGCAGGCAGGGTGTCTTTAAATAGCTAAGTGGTTTTTGATGACAAATAAACATCACCTGTCTGTTGTATGAAGATTTTAATCACCCTAGTTCTGTCTCCAGCTTATCAGAGAAACAGACCTCTGTTGCCCTTCTATAGCACTATTAGAATGTCCTTGTCTGCTAATTGCAAAAAAACATTTTAAATGATAGGCAATTTTTTGAGGTTAGGACAGGGCTCGTCAAAGGTTTTTAAAATGTAGGAGCCAGACTAAAAAGTTTGGAGCCACTCATGAGTGCTGGCTCTCTATGCATTTTCACATAGGTGGACTCTATATGACTTATCAGCCAGGCACCTATAGATATTTTTAGCAATTTTTGACTGAGTGCCTACCACAGTGTATCCACTATTGCAGTGTTTCCACCGATATATATCTCTAGCAAAATATTGACTCTGATACCATATATTTAAATGCAGAATCCACACATCGGATGATCTATCAGTAAAAAAAATATATGTAACAAAGCAACAAAAATACATATGTACATATAAAAGCATATGTAACAAAAAATAAAAAACATGTAACAAAAATATACTGTTAAAAATATGTATTCATTCTAACATGTTGTATATATTTATGAAAAGTAACTGTGTAAATGAATTTTTCTAGTTACACAGTTAACCTCAAAAGACTGTCTGTGACTAGATTTAGGAGATGTCTGGTATATGTGCATATGGTTTGAAAGAGTTTCCCGGGGGTATATGTCAGGACTGTCGTTACTCAGTTTAAATTGCTTAGTGTTTTTAGGTAAGATGTACTTGTTTTGATTGGAGGGGGGTGGGGGGCTTGCAGCTTGTCCCCTCTCTCTAGCTAGCACTGTCAGCTGTCATTGTTTTGTTCAATTAATTCTGTTATTGGGGTATGTCAGTGCTTCAGTGCACTGTCAAGGGTACCACAAATCCAGAACCAGAATAACGGTACATCTTACCTGTAGCTCCATGTTACTCACTTGCTTACTGGACACCTAGGACCGGATTCAGAGTTATGTGTATGTGCGATGTGGAATTGCACAAGCTAATTTGACTACAGGCTATAAAAGGATGCGCTTTCGCGCTTCCTATAGCCCACTCTGAATAGCACATAGGGTGCTGCTCCAGAGCAGCATGCGGATGCGCAAGGCGCTTTCTGGAACACCCCTTTTAGCAAACGGAATCGTATTCTGGCGGACACACTAAACTCCACCAACAATACGACTTCCTTGCGCTTTTGGCGCATGCTCAGTGCAACAAAAACGCAACGCGTGTGATTTTCACACGGATGCGCTACTCTGAATCAGGTCTCTAAGATGCATCCTCTCTCCCTGTAATTACCTGACTACTCAGGAACTGCTGCAAGGAGAGAGACTGTGCTACTCTGAGATGCCCTTATGACCTTGCCCAGCAAGTCATTGCACAACAAGAAATTCACCATCATTCAAATGTGATATCTGCCAGCTTCCAGCACAGAACAAAATCTACTAATGGAAAACAATGTGTTTAGAGCGTTGTTTCCCAACGCTGGTCCTCAGGTACCACTAACAGTGCATGATTTTCAGGTCTCCTTGCTGGAGCACAGGTGTGTTCATTACTGACTCACACATTTTAAAAGTTCCATAGGTGTTACTCATATATATGGCTTATGAGGCAATACTTTGCAGGCATATGTGAGGCCTACTGTGTGTAATGTGCAGCTTTACTTTTAAGTAATTATTTTTTTTAAAAAATTTGTGTATTATTTTTTACAAACAGTTTAATAAGTATTTATTTTGTAGCTATACACTTAATGAGTTGTTTGGACCTAATTACTTAAAAACTTTAATTAATCGCTGTTGTGAGTAGTGCTGATGGATTTTAGAAACACTTACAATACAGTCCTCAAGTGATTTGGTCCAATTATTTTATTATTTGGAATTTCTGACTAATATTTAGATCCACGCTTGCAATATTTCAAATCCATTGGGTGGTTGTGGGGGTTGGCATGTCAACAAGCCACACGCTATGAATATTTTCATGGGGGAACAAAAGACCAAGGACTACTATAGTGGCTGGAGCCCCATTTTCAGACATCTCTGAAGTCAACCAATGTCTACCCTACAATCTGACAACAATGAGACTGTTCTAGCGTTTTAAACCATCCGCAGGGCACCATCATTTTCTCTCTCTGTTGTCATAGTAAAAAAAAAACCCAAAGCATTTGCAAGAACGCAGAACTGGTTGCAGTCCCCACTGTGAAAGTTCCATTTCCTTATTTAGAATATTTTTTTTTATGAATGGGTGAGTGTGCCGACTGATATACTCGCCCATTCATTTCACAGGACCTGCTACACC
Source organism: Limnodynastes dumerilii (assembly GCA_011038615.1). Lineage (NCBI taxonomy): Eukaryota > Metazoa > Chordata > Amphibia > Anura > Limnodynastidae > Limnodynastes > Limnodynastes dumerilii. The sequence continues at coordinate 464,737 of WWET01000430.1, read as the reverse complement.
CACCGCTGATAGCTCCGGAGAGGTGAGTAACCTCTTGGGGACTTTTAGTGTTAGGGTTAGGCTCTTAGGAAGGGAGTGTTAGTTAGGGCCATAGAAGGGAAGGGTTAGGGTCAGGCTGCAGGGAAGGGAGGCTTAGGGCCAGGCTGCAGGGAAAGGGAGGGTTAGGGTCAGGCTGTGGGGAATGGAGGGTTAGAATAATGGAAGGGAAGGGTTGGGGTGCTGTTTTCCACTTGCCTATCGGAGCACCGTGTTCGGTGCTTCGGGAATCGATTGCTATGCCTCATCGAGGCATAAGCAATTGGCTGGGAGAAAACTAGTGGGGACCCACACCCCACGCAGAACAAACATGAAGATAGCTTCATTTTTGGTATTGGAGTTTAAATAAAGCAAAACACAAAAGCGAATGGGAATCAATAAAATGAAAATGGGAGTGAAGTGATAGCTTTATTTATCACTTCATCCTCATTCGCTATTGTGTAGAAGAGGGGGGGGGGGCAGTCTTTGGCCATCCAACAGAAATCATTGGCTTCCTGCACCCCTGTTGGCATCAATTTTGGGACCTTTCCCTAGGGGGAAAGTGTCCTGTTTATTGGATACATTCTGCAGTGAACAAATGTGTGTCGTGTGTGGTCAGCTTTAGGTTTTTGTGGTTAATACGACTTTGTAAGGACGCTTGTTCCTCATCCTTGTTATTCAGGAATACAGATTGTTACCTACTCACAGTTACATACTTTTTGTGTTACATACGTTGTTTTAAGAATTAAGCTACTACACATGCATCTACTTACCATTTCTGTACATAGATTGCGTAAATACGCTAGGATGCATGCGTAGTAGCTCAATTCTTAAAACAACGTACATAAGATGAAATCTACGGACCCAAATGTCCGCAGCAGTAAGGTGTGTCTTATGTTGGTGGGTATCCGTGTCCGTACTTCCAGTGTATTGGAAAAACTGTCAATATTCTCCAGCTCTCTAAATCCATAAAAGTGTTTGAAATATTTCCATTTCTTGTTCACATCTCTTCTAATGTGTATGGCAGCTTCTGTAACGAATACAAATGTATCACATAGCCTCAGTTTTATGTTATCTTGCCCTAGGCCCAGACAAGCTTTTCAATGTTTGTTACAGTCAGTGTAATTTGTAGCTTAGAAATGTGTTTTGCAGATGAGTAAATACATGCAAAAGGCTGATAATTACAATGTTGCTTTCATCTTTAATTAGTGTTTAAAATTGATTTTTTTTAAAGAATAATGAATATATAATCTTTAGTAAAAAAAGATAATTTCTTTATTTTTTTCAAATATTTGGAGTATACTTTTATAAGCATCAAGTCTTGTGTAAAATGTCTAACTTTTAAATATGAATGTTTTATTATTGACCTCATTTGAGGTTATTAAAGTCTTATTAGTGCAAACAGATTATTGTATTGGGAATTAATCTCGAGGGCTTAGATATTGTGCTTTTACATACAACATTATTATGACAAGAAGATTAAAGTATTATTTGAAGCAAAAGAAAACTTATGGGTTTGGGTACAGAGCAATAAATGAATATAAAGGGTGTAATCTGCTGTTTAATAATACTATAGATAAATGAGCTAATGTTTAGCTTTGGGTAGACTTCTGCAGTAAGGGTGCAGTACTGACAAAGCAGTCACAACTCTCAACAGCCAATCCCCAACTAGATTGCTAAAGCTCCGCCTACATCTGGATAAGACACGTCCTCTTTACAAATCTTCCCTCCCAGCAGCTATAGTTAGTGGGTGGCTGCCGTGGTTGCCTTCCCCCTCCCCAGTCAGACCATGCATAAAGCCCCAAACAACCAAAATAGAAAACCTTCCCTTCCGCAACCTTCTTTGATGCTAATTTCCAGGATGCAGATGGCAGTAGAATTTTTATAGTAATTGCTTATCATAGGATCTACAGGCAGCTCTGGTCAGTTCTGTCTATGATCTGTGTTTAGCATTATGGTATGCATAGGAAAGCTGTGATAATTCAGGTGTTGTGAATCTACAAGCCCCATTGAACTTTATAAGCTATACCTATATTGTCAAAACATGCTGGAAGCCATAGTTACACATCACCTGGGGCCAGATTTACTAAGAGATGTTGCCCATAGCAACCAATCAGATTCTAACTGACATATTCTAGTATGTAATAGCAAAGTGATGGCTAGAATCTGATTGGTTGCTATAGGCAACATCTACACTTTTCTAAACTCGCATTTTAGTAAATCTGGCCTCTGGAGTGACAAAGGATTCTAAACATAGGGAGCGATGATGATGGTGGTGTTGGGTGTTCTGAGAGTCTGGTTTCCATGGTAACAGTGATCCCAGATTTGTCATCTTTCAGTCCAACACTTAAGGGAAGAGATAATCTGGTTTTGCCTAATCTGCACAAATTAGAATGAAAATGAAGAAATGACCATGTTCTAGTCTTGTGTTGTTGTTCTGTGTGTGTTAAGATGCCAGCTGACCAATTCAATTAAAGAAAATAGAGCTTGTCTTCAGCAAATGTTAAAGAAGTGGAGTTATTATCTGACTGCCGGATAAAGGAGGAGGTGAAGGATCCACATAATCTGTAATAGATTTCGTGCCAGCATTGATGAACTCCGTTTAAGGGATGTCATGAATGTTGATACTGATCAATGATAATTAAAGTGCTAAAGGGGTGATGATGTTTCTGAGAGGCTTATTAAACAGCTATGTGCAAATGCAATGTTTTATTGTGTGCATTGTGTTTCTCTAAATGGCAGCCTTTGGTAGTTTGTAGTTTGTAAGATGACTAACATATAATTACATTAGTATTTGGTAGGTAACAATGTTATTGAGGTAATGTCCAGAGGCTATTCCTGTAAAATATATAGATGCCATGAAACAGGACAGTGTTCCATGGTATCTGTAAAGACAAAACTGTCTAGATATGGGGATCTGTTCACTAAAATGGCTCGTTTTGTTTCTAAATCAAACCAGGAGAGCTGGCAAATCTCCTGAATGTGCGTTTGAGGACCCAAATGTTACTAAAGAAGAAACAAAAATTCGACAACTATTTTGAAAGGGTAGGTGGATAATTGGATTTCTTATTATGCATAGCATAGGTCTTTGTGAATGCCTGAAGCATAAATATTTCTAATTTTATTAGCTACTATTAGGACTAGTGATGAGTCTCTTGATGCATTAAGCATTCGTCCTGTCGGTAAGTGAAGCGAGGGGCGG
>WWET01000430.1:436160-461466 GCA_011038615.1 Limnodynastes dumerilii | reverse complement strand
GGGAGAAGAGGGGAGGTACCCACTAGGGAAAGGTGCCCTGGCAGCCATTAGTTAATGAAATTGAATTAAATCCTGAGGGCACCACTACAGCCCAGTGCCCCCCTACAGTGCTACCGCATTTCTCTGGCCTTGCATTACAATGTGCCTGTGCCCCCTGCCTCATGGCTGGCGCTTAAACACCCTAGAGGTAGCACTTATACCTGATGCAGAATGCAAGGGATTTTTCCTATTGTCATTGTTTGCTCCAGGTAAAGAGTTGGATTTGAAGGTTTTATTCTGTAGTCTTAAGAATAAATCTCTTTCTATTTTTCATACTTATCCATTATTCAAATAGCTGGCATGCTATGGGCCAGATTCAATTGTCGGCGGTATTTTAAAAAATATTGCGTCTGAAAAAATACGACGCCTTCGCCGGCAATTGAACGATAAAAATTCGGCGATTCAATTTTTTTTTCACCGCTGCTGAAAAGGACAGGCAGCGAAGGGAATATTCTCACGATATTTCAGACACTGGCCAATAACCTGTCATTAGCGCTGGGCATTTCCTGCTAGCAGGTAGTGATTTGCGACGTTCCCCAAAATTATTTTTTTTTACCAAGGCACCTGCGCAGCGGCCCCTGGCATCCATGGGCATGCTGATGCTTGTAGTTCTACAAGCATTAGCATGCCCTGTCGGGGCACAAAACAGGGTAGCGTTAAAAATCCACACCTCTCATAGGGGCGAATTTTTAATTAATGCTATTGGTAAAAAAAATGGCGTGTTTTTAACGCTGCAAAATACTTGAATAGCAAAAAAAAAATAGCGCCCGTTATTTTGCAAAAAATAGCGTTAAAAATACACCAGTGAACGTTTTTAGCTCAATTGAATCGGGCCCTATGATTGTTGTGTGTTTTTCTAAAGTATATTGATATCTTAAATTTTAGAATTAGAATTTTTTATTATGCTGGACAAAAAAATCAGGTAGAGCCGACTTCATCGTTTTCTATTTGTTAGCAGGATTTATTAAACTTTGCTTCACTTCTCTATCTTCACTACTTGGCCTACCAAATAAACAACCAAATCTCTGAGCATTTCTGTTACGGCAGAGCAAATAAAGGGTTTGAAAATCTGTAGGTTAAAGTTTTAGATAATTATTTGAAACAGGTGCTTTGCTTATAAATAGGTTCAGACCATTGATACTGGTCTATAAAATGTGAATAAAATTAATAACTTAAAGCTTATTGACTTGTCACATAACGCTGTTGTAATCTTGACAATGGGCTGTATCCAGACTTAAGAAGGAGCTTGAAATTAAGGACCTGATTCACACTTAAGAATCTTCTTAAAATAAGAACTTAAAGTTACTCCTGGGCAAAACCATGTTGTTTTTAGGGGGAGTCAATTTAAACCATTTTGATTGCAGGGGAAGTCAAGTTAGTTGTATTCTTTGCATGCAGGAATATAACTTTGAATTGCTTACTGAAAACAGATACTGACCAGCTTTACTATTACACTGTTATTTAGACTTGGGCTGGGAAATATCACCTCTCAACACTAGTACTGTTTGTAACAGATAAAATAAGACTATCCTGCAATCAACATGGTTTAGCCCAGGATTGACTTTAAGTTCTTATTTTAAGAAGATTCTTAAGTGTGAATCAGGTCCTAAGAGAGGAAAGTTACTCCAATAACACAATCATTGCAGCCAGAGATGGGGGAAAATTTAAGTGTGTATCTGAGGCTTTCAGTGGATAAACTGACAAAATACCGTGCTGCCCGGTTTGTATTAAACCATCATAGCTTCATCAGTTTTCTTCTATTCTCAAATTCATCTATTACTGTAACCGTTAATGTAATAAAAGTCTAATTTTATTTCTTGCATATACATTGTGAATATATTGTCCTTTTTTGGGTCGCTAATTCTGTTTATTTAAAGGTTTTCTTAAAAAAAAAATGTTTTACTTATACATTAAAAGTTTTACTGCATAAATGGAATACAAAAGCAGATGTGAACACAGACTAATTGGTCTCCCTCCCAACTTTTTTCTCTCTAGGCATTATTCTGATATGCTTTAGAATTAAATGTTTTCTGCAAGATAAATTGCTAATTGCAGCTAGCAGTTCCCATCTGTGGGATAAGTTATACATAATGCAACTATAAAAGTAAAGAAAATGAAAATATTCTTACTTCAAAAAAATCACAAGCAGCAATAACATTATATCCGAAGCGCCACACTATTTTCATTATATGATCTGATGATGGTAGGCATGAAAGGGCCATGTAACAATAACATGGTTCCAGATCCAGAGTTTGGAAATAAGAGAGGAAAGTTACACCTGGACAAAACCATGGTGATTGCAGGGGGAGTCAAATTAATTGTATTCTTTGCATGCAGGGATATATCTTTGAATTGCTTACTGCACACAGATACTGACCAGCTTTACTATCACACGGTTATTTAGACTTGGGATAGGAAACATCACCTCTCAACTCTAATACTGTTTGCAACAGATGAAATTTGACTCCCCTGCAATCAACATAGTTTTGACCAGGTGTAACTTTCCTCTCTGATTTTCAAACTCTGCATCTGGTCCATGCTTATAATTTGTTGTGATTTTTCAAATTATGGCTCCTCCATTGAATGGAGTGACCTGCAATGACTTTAGAACACAAGTTTGACAAACAGGTTTTTGATTGAACTTTTGATTACAAATCCATTTGACAATATATACAGTATGTTGTATAAAAAAAAATGTCATTATTCAAATGGCAGTGGGTACCATACTTCCATGTATCCCAAAAGTTTCAGTCATAGATTTTGGTGTGAAAATGATTGCTTAAAGTGAATAAAATGTGTACAAGCCTTCAAAATTCCTTTTTCTGATGCGTGACTCAAAAGGATTGTTTTGTTACAACCACACAATAATCACCATGAACTCACAATGCCCCTTGTAACCTGAATACATAATTGCCACCATCTAACTTAAATGCTGAGAAATCTTAATTTTTTTGAAACTCAGCCAGTTTATAAATGACTTTTTAAAATGATGAGAGATTTTTGTGTATATGTAATTCTCTATTATGTACTGAATCGTATAAATGGAAGTTTAAACTCCAGTAGTAAACTCTACATATTTTCTTATCCAAAGATGGATAATTTTTTTGCTGCATATTATTTCATTGTCTCTGCTTGTGATTCATTTTGAAAATAATTTGTGCTTTAAATGATTCCTACTTACAGAAGACTAGGGTCAGAGGCTGGTGATATATGCATTATTTTTCCATTAAAATGTTCTCAATAGACTACCAAGACATATCTAACACCACAGGATATAAAAAGTTAGCCTACCTCTGTTAATTGACTATTGGATTAATTGATAAATTGATTGCGTGTTATTCTGTGTAGTGCTTTTTAGACTGCACTGTGTTTGAACCTTGGTTAATTTATATACTCCACTTAAATGTTCTGCAGGTTGTATGAATCCTGCTCAATAGTTGGCATAGAACATAAATAGTGCTTTGAATAAAATGCTCTCTTCTTGACAAAAGTAGGAACCTTCAACTAAATTACCATATACATTATTATCAGATGTGTCTGAAAGGCTCCATTACACTGACAGCATTTGTCATGTAGAAAAATAACAGTCCCTCTGGCAGTATCTGAAATGATTGTAAAACCCTGTATGAAATAACACTATAAATGTGTACCAAAAACAAAAATAACAAAAATGGTCGTGGTCTTTTCTGCTTCAATTTACAGTTATTTCCATAAAATAACAGATGTATCTAACATTTGCTTCCAATAGGTAAATAATATGTAGTTTAGCCACTGTGTATATTAACTTCTTCATTGACCCATGCCATAGGTCAGTAGATCATAGGCTTCATTTGAGCCAAGAGAGCTGTTGTATCAGGGACGGGACACATTTTGTCTTGATTTGCCAAGTTTAAATGAAAGGTGTTATGTATTAATGAAAAGAGATGGTGTTGCTCTTGGGGAGGTTAGATATTCCAATTTCACATAAGTATTGGATTAGTTTGGTACTATATATTCTATTCTATTGTAAATGGTTATTTTGGACCCTTCCCCCTTCTTTGATAATCTTAGCACAATTTGGTCTTTTTGCTGGTAAGTGGTAAACTACTCAAGCTCAGATGTTTTAGTGTTGGGCCATTATTAATAAAATACAATTGTCTTGCCTGCAATGATTAAATTCACTAGCTTTTTTTTCCAAAATAACTGTTTTCCAGGTCATCCATGTATCTCGGGTCCCTCAGCAATGAGATGGCATGAGAGGTCTTGGAAAACAGCAGCATTATGTAAGAAGGATTCATACATATTTTCAACATTTCTTTATTGTGTGTTGTGCTGTGTTTCAGAGTCTTCTTGCCAGTGTAATTCCTGTGCCTCATTTCTGTAATCATGCAATGTTGTGCTTCTGAGACTGTACCAATCAGGAGCTTTTTCATGGCGACAATAAGAAATTAGGCTAAAAGTGGCTCTGTAATTACCATGACATGAAATACCAGGCTGAAACATATCATTTACCTTGTTGATTAGCCGATGGTTTGGCTGTTGCATTTAATGCCATGTGATATTTATATAACATTAAAGCTGAAATTCTCAAATTATGTACATCATTATTTAAAGTAGTAGATGCAAATAATAAATATGGAGAAATAAACACAAATATGTTATAAAAAACGACATTTCATACATTATAATGATTGGCTAGTTGAATTGGGCGATTTGATTGTGCTGCAACCAATGGAGGCAGTACTTGTCTTCTCTCCTGGAATACCAATACTACCAACTTTTGGGTATTCCTCCTTAACTCCTGGAAGGAATGAAGTTGGCCTGGTCATTATATGACAATTTATGTCATTAGATACTACTTTGCTATCTGAGTTCTCCGTTTGCTTCCTTACATAAGCAGGGCCCAAAGACATGAATTGCATCATCATTCGCCCCACCGCAAAACTGATAGTATGACATGAAAAGTTTTGCTTCAAAAGAAACATTTTTAACAATATTTTAATTTGGTTTATATGCCACAACACCTAAACAGAATAAACACTATATTCATTTATTTTTAATGGAGTGCTGTAATCAGATATTTTAACCGTACACTAACTTACAGATGTGTTACAGTTACTATTTATCAAACATTTTCTTAATCATAGCATTTGGGTTTGTAGAATTTAGAATATCAATCAATTTCTCAAGTAAAGGCTTACAAGTCATCACATCCTATCCGTACATATAATATTATCATACCTATAATCGTAATTAAGACCTCTTTACCCATATAAAGCTGGGGCCATATGTATTATAAGGAAGTGAATAACAAAACAAAAACACAGCTACATTTCTATTCATTAAAAAAAATTCAGACAGAAAAGTTCCAGTTATATTTTTTATAGCAATCACAGATATACAGTTTATAAGAATAACTGTATATTGTTTATATAACTGTACTTGTGAGGGAAGGTATAATTCTGCACACCGCAGACTTCCTGCTTGTTATCCATATACGAGACAGCGCTGTCAACCATTTTAAAAAGGGAGCTAAGCTGCATAGTAAAATGTCATCAAAAGCTCAATTTCTGTGAAACTATGTGGACTTTTAGTGGCAATTAAGTTCATATAAATGCTTGTTTACTTGTAAACATCCCAATCATGCCAATGCTCTTGCTATGTTTGTTTGGTTGTTTGTTTTTGTTATTGATTTGTTGTTTCTTTTTTAACCACCGTTCAGAAATGTAGTATGTGCTATTCTTCCTCCACTGAGTTCTTGCTGTTTCTGAGTTTTTTGTCCTATCAGAGTTCATCACTGTGATAGCTCATGCAATGACCTGGTCTTCATATTGGAATCCACTGTGGAATTGTATATTGCCAATAAGATATCCATTTTGTTTCTTTCTCATCTGCTGCATAGCACCTCCCAAAAATACAATATTTCCAAAAGAGATACCTAACCTAGTAGCAGAATCATTGTTAAATATGTCTTATTTTGCATATTTTACTAAGGAAAAAGTTTACTAGGGCACTTTACAGGTTTGTGGAAGAGCAAATTAGAATTATGTGTGTAGTCACAATCTGAAAATGTTTCTAAATGTAAATACCATTTACCATTGCAATTAGCCGTGTTGTTAATGTGGGCCTGAGGATTGAGTATGCAGCTATTATTCCAGTATATTATTAAAACTAGTGTGGATACAAGGCAACATCTTTTTTTTTTGTGTGCTAATTTTATATATTTGTTGTAACTTTCCCCTAACAACCCCTTCAGACAGTAATTAAGTAATGAACTGAATGTTATGCCATATTTATAAGTGTATTATTTACAGTCACCAAGTCTCGGATCACCCTATTTTCCTGATTAAGTACCATACCCTCCAACATGACCCATTCCATTTGGTACAAAATATTCTGCTCCTCAGTTTCCAACTGTCGGTTACTATGGTCACCACCTTTGTTAAAGAGAAAAATATTTTTTTTTAAATATCAGTTAAGTCATTTAAACCAGGTGAGTTACAGTTGGAAGCTCACGTGTGGAGTATAATGTACCTAATGGAAGGGGTCATGTTGGAGGGTATGAAGTACACATAAGTATGAATGTAGATGTAGATATTAGTTGTCAATCTTCATGATTCGTGGCTCCAAATGTCATGTAAGCCGAGTGATATTTATAAATCTGCCTCTGTTGGAAAACACAATAAAATATGTGTTCTAAAGAGTCCCATTACTTACACATGTAACTCCGGGTTTCCTGCTTTTCAATGCTTCCTCCAGGTCTTCCTGATAGCGATAGATGCCAGGGGCCGGACTTGAGGCCATGGTTTGCATGAAACTACGGTCTCAAGCCCAGAGCGGGAGATTTGCAGGATTTCCCGGCATACTGGGAGAACTGCCTAAATTACGGGAGTTTCATGGATTTCTGGAAGAGTTGGCAACCCTGATTTAACTCCATATTCTAGTCTCTGCATATTGTGTTTAATGATAAACATTGGAACTGGAGACAGAAGCATAAAGACCCTTGTAATATAGCTGGCAGTGAAAAGCAATCGAGGTCATAGAGGTGGCCTGGGCCTGTAGCCACCCCCATATGCTCTGTTTTACCCATAGACTCCTGATACCTCCCCTCTGGTTTTCTCAAGGATTGGTGAATAGTTGCGTGACATTGCTTTATCTTCCCTGTGCGACTGTCGTATCATTAACAGATCAACAATCAATCATAATAAAAAGTAATGTAAAGCTTACTAATATTAGCTGCTGATCTGTGGATGAGCTGACAGCACTACTCTCTGGGGACGGAATGTTAGTAAATTAGAGGGGGGAGGGGATATGTGGAAATGGCTGCTCAGTTGGAAGCAGAAAAAAAAAACAATTTGCCCTTTGGCACTAAATAAATGTTTGCATTCCACAAGTTGATTCTCCCCAACATCCACCAGATTCAGCCCATTAGAGTTGAGGTACAGAGTACAATATCATCTTAGCTCTAAATTGCCATGTAAAGCAGTAAATGTAGTTTAGTTAGTTCTCTAGCGTTGCCTTTGTAAATGTGTGGTAATATATGGTGTGGAGTACGTTCACCTACACGCAGCAGAGTAATAGATATCATGTTTGCTAGATAGAGAATACTGCTGGGGTTATGTTTGGAATATTGCAGTTGGAGAGATGTTCTGTGATGTCAATGAATACTTTGGAAATGATGATATCTGTACTGGTGCATAAAATACAGACTGGTATTTTATATAATCTCCTTAAACGCGAGGCAGTGTAATGCTACTTGTGCACTGCATGTCATGTGCTGTGCTTGTATATTATGTATATTGTGTATATTTAATAAAGTTTACAAAGAGAAAAAGAGCAAATGTTTCCATTAGCAACCAATTAGATTCCATCACCATGTAAAAGACACTAGTCAAATGAAAGCTATAACATGATTTGGTTGCTATTGGCCAGATTTATGAGCTCTAAATTAATATAAACTATTGGTAAATCTCACAGATCAGTTGTTTAAATTGCATATATTAATGCCAACCATATTCATTTCTATTATGTTAAATTATACACAAGTAAATCTAATGTTTGACTGTGTGTAGTTGTGCAAATATGTGTTCAGTGTAGCCATGGTCTATATTTCTATTCTTATTAGACCAGATCTAAAAGCAAGATGCAGATGTCAACTATTCTTTCAGAATGTCTTTGGCTCCTCACAGATTTCATGTGGTCCTAATGGACCATGAGGTGACTCATGAAACCTTGATAGCACAATTTGCTGCTATGTTATCGCTATATGACCAGGGCTGTGATAGCACAAGCAGCAGGAAACTATAAGATGTAGAGTGGCTTTCACTGATTTACTACACAGCTAATAGCTTTGGTAGTGCACCAAAGGCCATACAATGTTATGTTAGGGATGCAGTTGGCGATTATAATGGCCGAATTTTGACACTGATACAGGTGGAGGGCAGCTGGATTGCAGGTATATCAGTGCTGGAATGCTTCACATTTAGAATATTACTATTGGGAACAGTTACTTAAAGCGAATAACCACATTTCACTAGAGTACCCATTCCCAATAGTGTAATGCGTTGTTCCCGACACGGGCTATGGGGACAGGCCGATAGGAGGGAAAGGTTAGGCTGCGGGACATGTAGGGTTAAGGTTAGATTAAAAGAAGGGGAGGGTTAGGCTATGGGAGATAGAGGGTTACTGTTAGGCTAATAAAAGGGGAAGGTTAAGAGTAGGCTGCAGGAGATGAAGGGTTAAGGTTAGGCTAAGAAAGTGTGAAGGTTTGGAAAAGAGGGGGGGGGGGGGGGTTAGGCTGTAGGGCATGGAGGGTTAGGGTGAAGTTTAGGGTAAGGGTTAGAGTAAAATCTTACCTGTCGCTGTTGAAGCACTCACACTTACGTCTGTCTATGCTGTCAACTTAGCATTGCCAGGGTATGATGTGTTGACAATTACACGTTAAATCAGGTAGTCGTGTGAAAAAGTGTCTGTGTTACATAATCCCCCCTCAATAACCATTAAGCCTAAGAGACACAACTCAGTGATCCAATATATAATGAATATGCTATATATTTTATCACAGCCCCTGAGAATCACTCTGTGAAATACTATTTAAGCTTGCTCATTCATTCATTCATTCATTCATTCATTCATTCATTCAACCACAATGCAGAATATGTTGTGTTATGTTATTGATATCAGCATTAACCGTGTCTGACAGTTATAACAGCAATAAATGTCATGTTACTGACTATATTCACCCTGAAGGTGACACTAAATACAGATACCATCTCCTCTCATAGAGGGCAGAGTCTTAGTCTTATCTAAGTGTTCTGAATTTTTTCCCTCCAGGTCTATAAATACACACGGCCAGTTTTAAAAATAGTTTATTTTACCTGTGCGTTGAATGATGCCCTTGACATAATGTAGAACTGATCACTGCTCTAATGAAGAGGAGAGTAGAGATGTCGCCTATAAATAGACTTGCTTAGTAATCATGATGTGTTACCAAGAGTAACAGCAGGGACTCAAAGCTGACGTAAGAGAGATGCTGGGATTTAACCCTAGGAATCCCAGTAACACACACATCTCAATTGTATTACTGCAGTTTTTTCTGCTGTTATTTTTGTTTCGTTTTTTTTGTTTTAAATTGATCTGGTCGTTAGAAGATGTTCATGGATGTGTTGGAGAATATCACGTGCTCTTTGTCTTTGAAGTTTTTAGACTATTAAAAATAATAATAATAAAAAGGACTATAAATTTTACTTCAGCAATTTTATCATTTTAGTCTAATACAATGTTGGGCACAAGGTAACATGTTTAAACAATGTCTTTCATCAAAGTGACACCTAAATGTAATACAGTGCCATCAGGCATCTTACTGACTGACATGTAATACCGTACCATCAGGCATTTTACAGGACTGGTGCAAGTTATGACGTTCAAATCTAACATTAATGCTTCTGTTATTTCCTTGTGGACTGGCTTTACCAGGGCTGGTGCGATGCACTCAGACCAGCGCCAGCACAATGCACTCCACAAGGGGATGCGGCACCTCCAGGTGCCATGCTGGATAGGCGCCGCCACTCATCCCCCTGCTTCTCAGAGCTGACATTTAGCCAGATCTGTGACAACTGTGAGAGCCAGCGCCGGTCCTCAATACAGCGGCGCCAGCCTGTGCTGTAGGTAGATCACCTGATCAGAGGGAGGAGTCAGTGTTTCCTCCGTTTTCCTGTCCCGGGCACAGCAGTGTGATTATAATATTTATAAAGGAGGAGGGCGCAAATTTATTTTTTGCAGGGGTGCGCCAGACATGCCAGCACCGGCCCTGGGCTTTACCATATAATGCGTACGACCAATGACACAAGTTAAGTGCCCTACTTTACAAACCAGGGCCTGGATCCAGAACTACGTCGAAACGATACGCAGATTACGTACAATAGCTACTACGCATGTGCAGTAGCTACTGTTTATTGAAATACGTCCGTCTATGGAATACGGACGTAGTTCTGGATCCGGCCCCAGATATCTACTGTCGGGTCATTAGATTATTTTGTTCATGTGTCTGTTGCTGTAAAGGCTCTACACCAAGAACTTAGGTGCCAGGGTAAAAAATAAATAATATAATAAATAAATAAAAAATAAAAATTAGTGGTACAAGATACACTCTGTCTACCAGGCCGCGAAAATTTGTCCCTCTTTACAATTCTCAAATATTGGGAGGTATGGGTTTACCCCTCTCTTACATGTTTAATTACAGATCCCCACAGTTACGGAAAGTGTGCAGGGTCTGAATTTCTTGGGTATACATACATACATGCATACACTCACACATACATACATACATACACACACACCCACCCACATACATTTATATAATATAACATTAATAATAATATTTGAAATAATATAATCTAAAACAAAAAATGTTTACATACCTGCAGAAGTCTTACTGTTTGTTCCCTGCGCTCCCGTTTGATGACTCTGGAAGAGTAATGACCCGCAGTTTATCCACAGTGTAGTTCCCCCACAGCCATCTCTTGCCCACTGAAATAACTGGGATAGAAGCGCAATGCTGGTGGTCCCTGTAGGGGATTTGTGATCATAGTGGATGCTCCCTTGTGGATAGATGGTCTTTCTCTCTGCGCTATCTGGGAGAAACCACCTGCAGATTATTCACAGGGGAACTCAATACCGTCCAGCACTTGCTTATTGATTACCGGTACACGTGTCCGTGAAGGGGGTGTCGCTTGCTGGGGCGTGTCTTTGCCCCGCTTTCGATTGCATGTATAAGGTTTAAAATTTTATTTTACACCTTCTCATATGAGCAATAAATTCACAGGAGTCTTTCTCCACAGCTCTGCTGTAGTGATTAGATGCTACAGGATTGGAAGGTGAGTATAGGGGGAATGGAAGCCAGAACCCAGTACAGGAGCCCTTTTAGCTGGTACAGACCGTAAAAAAAAATAAAAAAAAAATCAGTACAAGTGGAACTCCCTCCCGTGGCCACTAATCCCTAGCTCAATAGAACTACAGGAACAGCCAGCATTGCGCCTCAGTCTCAGTTGTTTCAGCAGGTGAGCAAGAGAGAAGGAGACCACAGGGTGACCTTAACAGCGGTTTCTCCTTCATTACACTCCTGTTGCCAGGTCCCAAATTCTAGGTTTCCATGACAATGGGTATACACAAGGTATGTGGTACCAACTTTTTGCAAGTAATTGCCAATAGGCATGCATTCCTTAGGGGAAAAGGGCTTATGTGAGGATATGATTTACATTTAAACCTATCCAATATTTTGCTAATTTGTCCTTATTTTCTGCACATTGTTTACTTAAGGTTCTATCATTTCTATCAAAACCCTGGATCAGACAGGAAGTTCAGCCTCACACATCTTCCTTCTACAGGATGTAGATTGTTAGCTCTTCTTGTTTCCCTCCTATTTATTTAAATTTTTTTAAACCTGGAAGAACCCCTTGGAAGACACAGTGTAGTTGCCCCTGCAGTTCTACAAAGGCAGAGAAAGAAATATTTACCTATGTGGTGTTGCAACTTTATTAGAGGCCTGCAGACCCTCCAATATGATCCATTCCATTAGGTACAATGTATTCCGTACCTGAGCTTCCAACTGTCACTCACCTGGTTTAAATGACTTAACTGATATTCAAAAAACTATTTGTCTCTTCAACAAAGGTGGTTACCATAGTAACTGACGGTTGGAAACTGAGGAGCAGATTATTTTGTACCTGATGGAATGGGTCATGTTGGAGGGTATGGGCCTGTATGAGTCTGTATGAGTTGTCTCTATCTATATCTATAGCGTAAACATCTAGTAAAGATTTTTCTGTCTATTTACATGTAAACTATTTTTACAGTAGGTGGTATGTGCATTGCTTTGAAATCTAAAATGATAGTGACAGTGGGCCTGATCCAGACCTACGCCGATGCGCTGTGCTTAGTAACGGCGTGCACTCTCCCCGACACTCCCCCTGTGCGAGCGTATTTTCCCTCGCTTGCGCCGCCTGAAGGCTACCCTAACTTAAGCCGGCCTAAGCAAGGGAAAATACAGGAGCGTATGCCCGCAAACCCCTCCCTCATTAAACTACCTCCCCCTCCCACCTACACTAACTTAAGCGTAGTAACGGCGAGGGACGCCCCCTCAGCTGTTACTACGGTGATAGTACAGATGCCCGATCATAGATCAGGTATTTCCATAGTAACGCCGGGCAGATGTTGCGCATGCGCAGATCGGCTTTTAAGACTATCTTACGCTGCTGGCTGGCGTCTTAACGCCAGGCAGCAGCGTAAGATAGTCAGCGTAGGTCTGCATCAGGCCCAGTGAGCCTTTGGGCCAGATTTACTAAGCTGCGGGTATGGAAAAGTAGAGATGTTGCCCATAGCGACCAATCAGATTTTAGCTGACATTCTCTAGCATGTAATAGGAAAGTGAGAGCTAGAATCTGATTGGTTGTTATGGGCAACATCTCTAGTTTTCCAAACCCACAGCTTAGTAAATCTGGCCCTCTATGTGGCTTCTTTTCTGTGACTTTAGACTGGGATGTAGTAAGTTTTCTATCGATGTTGAGATCACAGTTATATGCTCTACAGACTTATATGTTAGATTGTATGGAAGATTTTATGTTGTTAATGTAAATGTTGCAGGGTATCCTCATTAACGGATCACAAAGAGGACAGGGTTTAGCAGTAATTAAGTTAAAAAAAAAAAAAAAAAGAAAAAAACTATTGGCAAAAAAAAATCTTTTACAGCAGGGCATAAAAAATAGCAGAATAATAAGGAAAGGCCTTAAGTGGTGCATCTGTGAGGGCACGCATTATTGCTGCAGTGCAGCTGACTGGGCCTGGCAATATCTGTCTTTGGATGCAGACTCCGGCCCTGATTCAGACTTAGAGCCCGATTCAATTCCGTTCGCACACCGCGATAGACAGGAAAAAGCTTGTGGTGCGCTTTTTCACATCTATTAATGTAGCCGATTTTTATGCGCACCTCTATGAAATGCACATAAAAAAACTTGCAATATTCGCTTTGCACCGCAAATCACGCAGGAGGGAAGCTAATAGAATAGGGCCCCTAGTCTTGGAGGGAGACTTATTCAAGTCATTTGCGTAAGTCCCCTTGACATGTAACATCGGCGCACCAAAACTTTATTCCGTATGGAATGACTTCCGTAAAACAGTCCGATACTTAATATCCCCATGCCTAAACTTCAGCGTACAGCCGGGGTTAGGCATATTAATTAGGTGCCGGGGTTGGGGAGAAGCAGTTCCACACGGATCTGTGTGGTTAAATTAAGGTAGGGTTCCGGCACTTAACTGTCCAGAACTCCGTAAGAAGGAGGAGATTGTTGGGGCGTGCATTCCCTGCCTCCGTGCTTAATTACAGAGCTCCATGTGATTCTGGAAGCCCCTTTCTGAAGCGGCAAGCACACAGTGTGACCAGGAAAGTGTCTGTGATGTGGAGGTAATTAAAACAAATAAAAATAAAATAAAAGTTTACGGAGGGCTGAGTAGATATTTATGTGGCATATATTTCAGCTCAATGTAGGAGATATAAGGACCTTTATTTCTATTGAATTTTACTTAAAGTATCCCTTATAATAACTCAATATGCCCCATAAGAAAGTTCTTTCTTTTTTTTTTATGGTCATATCATATAATATCTTTATCTTCATCATAAGGCGCTATAGGATTTAGACCCATTTCATAGGTAATATAAAGCTCTATAAGATACATAGTTTGAGTACAGAAAATAAAGATTTCGGGACAGTATCCATACATCCACTGCGTTCCAATGCCGTATTCCTGCTAAGTAACGTAGATTACGTTACAAAATTATGCTGTATTTTAAATTGCACACGGTTGAAGAGAGACCCCTCCCCTCACTCATACAGTAATTTCGCTCCTGGGACCCTACCTTAACATTTCCACACCCTAAAAACATAAAATGGGAGTTGTGTGGAAATGTGAATCGTACATCAGGGGTGAAGCCACTGATTCATCTACATATCTCCCCCTCCCACAGAGCGAAACACCTCTGCTTCCAGCTCTGTCCCGCCCTGATGTCCGAATCGCTACCTGCGACACGCAGTACAAGAGAGTGTTCTCTCATCCTATTGGTAGGAAATTGCCCGCTTAGCGTAAAAAGAGATCTAGGGCCAGATTTACTAGGCTGCGGGTTTGGAAAAGTAGAGATGTTGCCCATAGCAACCAATCAAATTTTAGCTCTCACTTTCCTGTAAGATACTAGAGGATGTCAGTTAGAATCTGACGTGTGGCTATAGGCAGCTTAGTAAATCTGTCCCATATTATGAAGCATAGAAAGTACATACCCAATAATAGAGCACTTAATTCCTTCATTTTTCGGGAATGATTCCTCTTAATAAGTTTATAAATGCCCCATCATGAAGTTATATGATTCAAAGGCCTATTATGGAGGGCAGAGGGTATATAAATAAATAGTATATATACAATTATTATTACAGTTATTACGGACCTGATTCACACTTATGAATTCTTCTGGTTTTAGGTGCCTATATTTATTTTATTTATTTATATTTAAGAACGGATGCACTGCGCATGCATAGTAACTTTATACGCTATTGCGTGGGACTTAAGAGCGCAAATTCCGTGCTTATGCACTACCAACTTAAAATCTCTAGGTTCGTATTAACATACGCAAAAAGGGGCGTTTCATGAATAATGAACACGGCAGATACGAAGATTTAGGTGGAGAGAGACATTTAAGGCGCGGTTATGCAGTTACATTCTTAACTAGACGCCCTACGCATTCAAATGCGAACCTACAGTTAAGGAAGCCCTATGGCATTCGTAAGTCACATAAGAACCTGACAACTGGGTGCGTGGCGAGGGAGTTTCCTCGCTATTAGTTGCGTATATTTAGGAACCTATCGCGTTAAGTGTGAATGAGGTCCTGCATTATTATTTTTTAGTTGTATTAAATAATTCAGTTATTAACTATGAAATCAGTTTCTATATCTTGCATTTTATGAAACAAAAATGTTCATTATTTGTTCTGATTTACAATAAATGTATGCCTTGTACAGAGACATGTCATGAGGCCTGTATGTGTGAATTATTTTATTTTTTTTATTTTTGGTTTTTAGTATTCTATGTCACGTGTTTTGTGGTTGACTCTGGGAATCACAAGCAGCTTGATAGTAGGTACTGTAACAATGTATTCTTAACCAGCTGTAATTGTATCTGGTGTTTTAGAATGTGAAAAGAACATTTTGTTCTTGAGCACCACCTAGGTCTACCCTGGTTTATTTTGTATTTTAGGAAAGTGCATACTAGTTTTTAACAAGACAAAAAAATGAAATGAAACACAGAAACGAAGCCAAAATGGCATTTTCCTTTAGTGGTTGAGAGAGAATAGGCAATTCCAGAGAACTAAGTCTCTTTTTTTGCAGTATATTTCATTTCAAATCCTTTTTCATTCTTCCCTCCCATTAAACTGATCTTTGTATCCAATTCACAGTGAGCCATTTGTTGGAGTGCTGAATGTTCCGACCTAGGTCTGTGGTTCATCTCTGTTCCCAAATAGTTCTCCCTAAAAAGCCTGTGAAGTCTGTAAGGATTGCATCAGAGAATCTCAGAACCGAACTTCACAAATTACTAGGCCTTTACGTCTTATACTTCAGGAGAAATCTATTTTAGTTGCTAGTGAAGAGTATCGCACGTTGAATCACAGGAGCTTGTCTTACACAGGTGAAGGGGTTTATTAAACAATTGTATTCTATTAATTTCACAAACCATTGCAGATAATGACTTGCCATAATATTATTTCATAAAGGTCTTACTATCCACAAGTGTTCTTCATTAAGACAAGAGACAATGGCTAGGGGCCTGATTCAGAATTAAGAAGGTGCTTAAAATAAGAGAGGAAAGTTACTCCTGGGCTAAACCATGTTCATTGCAGGGGAGTCATATTTCATCTGTTGGAAACAGTATTAGAGTTGAGAGGTGATGTTTCCTATCCCAAATCAACAGTGTGAGTCAGTATCTGTGTGCAGTAAGCAATTCAAAGATATATCCCTGCATGCAAAGAATACAATTACCTTGACTCTCCCTGCAATCAACATGGTTTAGCCCAGAAGTAACTTTCCTCTCTTATTTTAAGCACCTTCTTAATTCTGAATCAGGCCCTAGTTTATGATTTAACTATTACCCAAGCAGTACATTTTTTATTAAATAGTCTCATGGCAGTTTTCATGTTTCAACATATGGGTCCGGATTCACAGTTACGTAGTTTTCATCTTACGTACGTTGTTTTACAGTTACGTAGTTTTCATCTTACGTACGTTGTTTTAAGAATTGAGCTACTACACATGCTTAGTAGTTTATTTATGCTATCTAAGTACCACTTCTGTACGTAGATTGTTTTGTTTGTTTACTCACTTTTCATGTTATCTGTATACTTATACATTATCCTTTGTTGTGCCTTAAAAATAAACGTTAAAAATAATGGACCAGATCCTGAGTTCCGCAAAACGGGCGTTTTCTGCCCGCAAATAGCAGAAAGCATCTGTTTCTGTGAAAATCCATATGCGCATGCTTCTCGTTTCCATAACGTAACTACGTTTCAGAATAGAACGCTTTATAATGGTGGGATGGGGTGGTTAGCGTGTGTAAGGTACGCTTTGTGGGAGGTATGCAGATTGCATGCAAGGGGAGCCACGGCACAGGCAGAAAAACTATACCACCATTTCATTTAGAGCTTCCACCGCAGCGGCAACGGTGGCCTGGATCTGGATAACAATAATAATGTATTGACAGAAAAGTATGTTTCTGCCTATAGAAAGAAGTGTATTTCTATTAAAAGGATCAACAACTGTTAAAAAAAAATAAAAATAATAATAATAAACAAATAAAAAATAAATAAAGTTTATTGCTTCTAAACTCCACGTGTAAAGCACTAAGATTGTCTGTGTTAATCCAATATGTGTCATAAATATACCATACATATTACTAGGTAATGTACTACTATGTAAATGCTGCCTGCATTCTGTATCATGAACAGTAAGGGTATATTTCATACCCTGAGATCAAGTGTTTGATTTGGCACATGGCGCTCCTTGGCTTTTTACCATTGGCATATATGTTTGACATTGTTTTATTCAAATTACTGAAATACTTAAGCAGAAGGCAAGGAATTCTAGACAGGCTTTATTGATCGTTTAAAAGCAATTATTAGCAGTTTCCAATAATTTGCAGTCAACAGGAGGCTGGACTAGAGCACTTTTGGAGAGATGCAGCTGTCATTTAAATGTAGCTAGATAAAGTCTCATTCTGTGTCCTCCAGCACTGCTTGAAGCAATCATATTCATGTGGCCTTGCTGTTAGAGTTGCCAACATTCCATCTCTAGAATAAGGGACAACAGTTGGATATTTATGGATTGGATTTTATTACTCCCTTATGTTCTCCTAAATGGATTTATATATGTTCTAAGCAACACCAGAGCAGTGTGTAATGTTAACCATATCCACGAATGTCATAAATTTCATCTGCAGTTGGAGCTGGCTAATGTGGGCATTAAACTTTAGGTTTTAAGCATTTTGAATACTTTCGAAATATATATATTTAATATTATTTATTTTCCTTTTTTGTGGAAAACATTAAGAAAAGATTGTATGTCCATAATTAATATGCTTAGCAGTATAGTCTGAAGGGTAGTGCGTTACCACACTATAATTACATTAAAAAGAACATTACTATACTTTAACTTTAAAGTGCTTCTAAATGTTGGTGTTTAAATTACAGGTATTTTGCTGCAATATTCATTCTTTGACAGTCTATTTACATGACCAATTTTGCATATGCACTGACACAAAAACAAAAAAAATAAAAGAGGGAAAATAAGTTGTTTTTTTTCTGTGAAAGTGATTCCTATATATCTTTGCTATATTTATTTAAAAGCAGAAACCTTTTTATATGGCTACTTCCACTTTAACATAAGGATGGGTTTATATGTTCTATCAATTGGAAAATAATGCATCCCATAACTAAATTATCTCTGAGGGAGATGACTTCTGTATAATCCATTAAAGTATCTATTTCACAGAAGATCGCTTCCCACGCTTTTGTAAACAGTGTGTGTAAAAATGAGCTATAATATTTAAAAACCCACCAGTAAATTATCATTTTTATATACAAACAACAAACATGTATGATGACTTTTTCCTATTTATTATGCTTTTTTTTTAAATTTCTCTCTAATGTGCATGACACTGTATGTAAAGCTAATGACAAGCATGTTTTATTAGGGACCTAGGCCCGTATTCACAGTACCGGACATCAACATATATACGTCCGGTGTTTAGCGATTTTTACTACTGCTCATGTGCAGTAATTTTTTTACGTAATTGACGTATCTTTTTCTTACGTAGATTGTGTAAATGCGGTCTTAGGCGTATTTGCAATACATGTTGTTTGTATGACGCTGGGTAAACAACTATGCAATCACACATTTCATGCAATGTGTGAAGAATGCAAGTCCTGATGAGCCTGCTGATTGCTGTGCACACACTACACCCATTTAGCAGCAGACCTGAGATCATCATCTCTCCCAACCATATTCTGAAACAATCATGACTCCATACACACTGTACAGACATCTGCCTGTGCTGCACAGAGGACGGCCATAGAAGTTGTACAGAAGGTCATACCTGCGTATACTCTACCTACGTTGGTCAGACATTGTGCCACAGCCGTAACTAGAAACATTAGGGCCAGGGGCAAAAAGGTAAAATGGTGTCCCCTGACCCTGAATTCCAAGCCAATTTAACCATAAATATTAACTTCCTGGTGCTCCCCTAAGATTTGCACCCTGGGTGGCTGCCCCTATCGCACACCCCTAGTTACAACTCTGCATTGTGCCATTGGTGATTGTCATTTTTTTTCAAGCAAATCATTGTCGTAGCAGCATACACACTCTTAAAATATCAGACCAAATCATTGTATCTTTTATGATGAGCCCGTTAATTGAAAAGTGGTGTTTCCAGCTTCAGGGCCGTCATCAGGGGAGGACAGCTGCCACTATGCCCTCTGTACGGGCCCTCTCTGTCCGTCTGTGACACTTGTGGCTAGATATATAGATACTAGTAGGAATCAGCGACATACCTACTGTCCGTCCCTGTCAGAATTTCTCTGCCTTCTGTTTTCCATTTCTGAATGTCCGCGGCGCCCCACCCTCATGTTATCATGACGTCACATAGGGGACGGGACCGTACGATCATGTCCCGGGTCCCTTATTTTCTGGTGGCGGCCCTGTCCAGCTTTACCGTTATTGATAGAGGTTACTTAGCGAGTCACGTCATGTGCTGGAGGCCAACGGCAGAAACTTCACAACAACAACAGCAAATGTCGTCTTCTAAAGAGCTTTGGTGTCATGTTGTTTGCTGAATGGTGCCTGGGGCAAGTACGTTGGATATGATATGCTGTTTTCTTTACATATAATTAGAATTTGCTGTACGTACACCTTTTACAGACATACATGAATTATACACGTACTGTACGCTCATTTCAGAAGGGTTTTTCTTGCATTCATTTCTTTGTATCTGAATATCGGGGGCACTTATTGAGACTTTATATAAACACACACACACACACACACAATCTGTATACACACTTTGGTGTAAGGAACACTTTGTCTGTTCCTAATGCACAGAACAGTATGCCATATAAAGCAGGAGCTCAGGACACTAGCATAATTTAATAGGGCCTAATACCCATAAAATTCCAAAAATGGAAATGACTGTGTCCTTGATACAAAGCGGCTGATACAACTTTTAAAATCATGAAATATTCTGATGCTAGATATGGAAAACTCACTGCAGAGTAGTCAGTGTTTACTTTACAGTAAGCCAGTCCATAAAAGCAGTACAGCTCCAGTCGTGTCCTCCCAAGGAGTTCTGGGAAGTCCAAGGCGACCACACAATTCTCTGGCCTTAAACTATTTACGTCTGTAGCTGGGTATTCACAGTATTGGCTGCAGGCCAGCACCTGGGGAATTCACTCATACACTCGGGACACTGCATGTCATAACACTGCTGCCTAAAGCTGAACATGAAACAAAGCTTATTCCATAGCCGAGTAGGCTTGAGAAGTATCTTACTAGCATATGTCTCCGGTCTATGGGAGTGTGATCTGTGAATGCTGTGCTGTCTTATCCACGCTTGTAGGCCACATGAATCACATCAGTGGAACAAGCTGAACAGTTCAAGTAAAAATGAACAAACACTGCTACACGTTTAAGGATACACAGTACTTTTGGGTGGATACACACTTACTATAAACTTATTGGTTTTTCTTTTTTTTTTTTATGCTTAGAATGGGGAGTGACATCCAATGGATACCAGGTGACTGTATCTAAGGTGGTTTTTTAGCTATGTAGCATTGTGAACCACTTTCTAAGTGTTATAAATTGACCCTATTTCCTTTTAAAACAAAGTTTATGAGCTAAAGAACCATTTAAACATTGTGGCTCGGCAGAACCACAGACAACTTTCATAAGATCGTAATCATTTTTATAGTTTGAAACATATTTGAGAATATTCTTGCATGCCCATAGCAAACGATCAGTTAACATACTTTATATGGCTCACCTCATTAAACCTGTATTGTCTTGTAAGTATATGATTTTTCTGTACTTGTGAACTTTCAATTGTAGAAAACACACATATGTAATACATTTAGCATTGTTAGATTTTAGTATTGGAACTGTTGCCTTTTAAGTGCATTGTTACTGTGTTTTATACACGTTTATTTAATATATTTAGTTTATACATCCAAAATGTTTCTCTTTTGAAACATTTATAGAATGAATAACTGTTGCTAATAAGACTACTTGGATTAGACACTGCAGCACATTTTTATATAGTTATGTGGTAGTGTTTAGGATCTGTGTCTTATTGGACAACAAATCATAGACTGCATTTATGAAACAAGGTTCTTCAAATATTTATGTAGTGGACATTGCAATTTATTTTAGAGTGTTATTGTCTGAAGTGCTCTTCTGTCATGTAATATATCTGTTCCCAAACAAATGTAGCAACATTAGTTTAAAAATACTAAGGAAGAGGATGTTGTAATTCTAATAGTAAAATATACAAAACCTTTTTTATTTTTTTTTGTTTGTTTTGCAAAATGAAAAATGACAGCATTAAAACTCAAGAGATCCTTAAAACTGCCATGAATGGCTGGAAATGAGAAGTCTACTCGGCTGTTGTATGTACGAATGGGACTAGTAAAATGCAATAACACACAATTGAGACTCTACTTTAACAATGCCCTGTCCTCTAATGCTGTCAGCTTTATTCAACCCAGCCAGTCACAGCATTAGTACAATTCAGAACTCCTTTTGTTACATTCCTTAGCATGTTTGTGGTGTCCTCCCTAAGCATTACCTACTGTAATTCTCTTACAAAACATATGACCTCACATAAATAATCTTGAAACTCCCATCTATCTTTTTATATTTAGATTGATAGATTGGGCTGGATCCAGGCGTTTCTCTTCAAGTGGAAAATGTGCGCACAATGTCCTCAGCAGTGATCTGGATACTCAGGATCCAGATTTCTGTACTTTAAATCTATTTTTTATGCATGCCTTTTGGTGTTAATTCCTCTTTTTAATGGATGATAAGTGTGGGGTAATTGGCTAGTAAGTAAATACATTTTGTTTCATTTAATATCATATTAATGATAATATTTTGGTAAAAATGATCCTTCTGGTACCCGTGGTGCAAAGGAGTAATACTTGTTTGTCAGAATCCTAACCATAAGTTACCTGTTGCTGTTGGTTATTCCTGGCTCTGCAAGCAAAGTTTGAGCTCACAGAAAAATAATATAAGGGTAAAATGTATTTTCTCTAGCAGTAGCAATAGTTTCTTTTGCAGTGGAAGTACTTCAGAGTGTAAATAAAACTGGTATGCCTTGAATAATAGTGTTCTCCATTCAAAAATGTAGTGGATCCTTCAAAACTGATGTGGTGATCACGTGGAGATTACGGGCTGGATTCACACCTAAGAAACAGCATATCTGTAGTAAAGGACCTACTGTACATGCGTGGTAGGTTCTTTACACAATCTACATACCAGTTCGGTATGTAGATTGCCTCCGGGCAGTCTTTAAAGACCGCCTGGAGCATTTTAGGTAAAAAGAGGCGGCGTAATGCCACCTCAGGGAGGGTTTGGGAAAAAGTGGGAGGGGGAGGTATTTAGATTAGCCGGGGAGGCGGATAGCGGTAATGTCCGTGCGGACATTGTACGGATAATTACCTAAAAGGGGGGCGGGATGGGGGCAGGACGGTTGAGTTAGGTGCGGGTCTTTCTGCACCTAAGTCACCCCGCATCTGTAAATCCGGTCCTACAGCTTTATTATATTGGGCAATGCTACACCACACACAAGCCAATTGTACAAAAAACACCAATTTATTCCAGTTTGCTCTGTTATGTTATTTATAATAAGGCTGAATGCAATTTGGTTCTTTATTTGCATTGTAGTGTGGTAATTTGGTTCACATATGTCTTAATTCTTATTTCAAACCATTCCCTTTCTGAGAGAGTGTCTTAAAAAACCTAAGTGCAGACAAACTCTAAGATGTTGGAATCGTTAAAGATGGTATAAAATGAGTCATGAATTTCTACATAAACAGCCCTATTTCTCTGCAATCCAGGCTGCCAAGTGACTGACACCAAACTTGAGTCATCCGTAAACAACGCTCATAAAATTGTTTCTTAAGGGGAAATATAGATCTTAAAATCAGACGCAACGAAAAAGGACAAGAGGCCTTTATTCTGTGTTGGATTTAATCATAGTGATTCTATTGGAATTTTGAGATTGTTGCAGTTCAGTGACCATAGTATGGACAATAAAATGTGTTGTGCTTTGTTGGAAAGGATAGAATTGTGCAATGGTGGGCACAGAGCATACCGTTGGATACTTTACCCTGACCAACTTCTCTTTTCTGAGAAGATTCGGCAGCCTAGGTGGGTCACCACCAGATGTATAGGAGGTGCCTAATCAGGGAAATAAAATCTGGTAAAGACTAAGACTTCCTTAGTGTCATAGATGCCCTCCCATATGGCAAGGGAAGTGGAGAAGTCCTTTACATATCGGTCTCCAAACTGCTTTTTCCCACGGCAATAATATGCTTGTCATTAGTAGTACACTGCAGGGTTTGGATTTAAGAGGTTTCTGATTTGCTGCACACATAGATTGGTCGACAAATGGCATGAAATTAGCCATATTTTACATTAAACGTAAGTACTGCATGTTAGCCTGGTATAAAAGCTCTGTATATTGTCCTAGGGTGGGTAGAACCCTTGATCAGGCAATGGGCCAGATCCTAAGCTAAGTACCTTAGCGTATTTACGCTAGCCGATGACATAAAGTCGCCCATCAGTATTTACTGTACATGCGCGTGGCAGATGTTACGCCACGTAACTCCTAACGTACGTACCATCAGCATAAATATGAACGTAGGGTGGGGGGGCATCAATACGACACCCGTAATTACACTTCGGAGGTAGAGGGAGGCATTTAAACTGGACAGTATGGGCTAGGTTTGGCCGTCACATACATAAATCCATTACGTACGTCAGTACTGAAGCTAGGAAAAGTTAAGGTAGGGTTTTGGCAGCGTAAAATGGCCAATGCACATGAGCGAAAGGAGTGCCTAGGGGAGTGCATAGTCACGCCCACTCCAATGCCTTAATCCAGCCCTGCATGGGATAATTAACCACATATTAAGGAACTAGATGACCATTGCTCTTATATATCTGTCATCAGCAGGATCTTTATCATTTTATTGTGCTGTGATAAAGGATAGTGATGGTCATTTTGATAGTTGACAAGTTGCAGCCTGGTTTATGAGTATCTTGGACAGCTCCTGCATGCTATTTTGCTATTTTTTCTTGGCTGTAGTTCTGTTTCCTTTTACTGGGAAGGTGCCAAGAAAACTTGGTTTGTTTTGGTTTTTAATTTGCATTGAGCCGTGCTTGCGTCCCACACGTGCCCTGTCTCTTGCAAATCACCCCCTCCAAGAGGAGTAAGCTGCAAAGTTCATTTTCTTTGGACACTAACTGTTTGTATAAGAATTTGACAGTGTCTTAGATTGAAGGTTTTTTTTTTTTTAAAAGGAGTTTACATATAAAGTGTTATATATAAGATAATTAGGATAACTCCTCTCTATGCTGGGGCTGCTAATTAAAGTGTTCGGCAGAGAGTTAGGGCCGCATGCAGAGCTCTGGCCGCATTGCATTTGCGGGCAGAGTTTTCAGAATGCGCATGCGCAGTAATTTTGGAATGTAATCTACGTTACTTCTTGCGACGTAGATTGCGTATACGCGCAGTAGCACTTTTCTGAAAACTCCGTCCGCAAATGCAATGCGGCCGGAGCTCTGCATATGGTCCTTAGAGACTAATAGTGAGCACAAAATCAGCAGCTGGAGTTGCAGCAGCTTGCACCTTGATCTGTATGCAACTGAGAAAAAGCCTGTTTATATCAAAACATTTGGAGCAGCCACATATCATGTCCAAGTGCAGGGGCCACAGCCTATTTCTTCATTTGTATGTCAAACTACAAACACAGTACTACAGTTATCAAATCGCTGCTGGTGTATTATAATGCTGACAAATGTCGAGTGTGGGTCCCCGTAGCTGACAACCCTATTTCGATAGGACCGTTCACTCGATATCGATTGCTTATGCCTCGATCAGGCAATCGATCCCCAGAGCTCCGAACGGTAAGCAACCCCACTCCCTAACCCTA
>WWET01000430.1:418777-436125 GCA_011038615.1 Limnodynastes dumerilii | reverse complement strand
CCCCCCCCCCGCCCGCAGCCTAACCGCAGGGTTACTCACCTCTCCTGTGGTCCAGCTCTTTCAAAAATGAATGGGTGAGTATGCGAAGATGTGGGCCTTAGAATGCACGCACATGGCCGCAATTCTGCCCACAAATATGGCATGCATGCTGCATATGCGTGCACCTCTGGATCAGAACTTGTATGTGCTATATCCCCAGCAACCAGAACGTTATGTTGGTTGCCAGGGACAGGATAAAATGTGCACTCACTTCCGATAGTCCAGATCATCTCCCTGGATAAACGTCAGTCAAGCCTTTCATGAATGCTGCATAGTGTGTAGCCGGGTTTACACTTGGCCATTCCAATGGATAGACACCTTACGTGAGACACCCTGTAACATAGAATGCACTTTGTGAATTACATGTATTATTGTACATTTTTTAAAAGTATATTTTACTATATTTTCATTCAAACCATAAACATCACTGATTACATTTCTAACTTGTGTCCATTATTAAATATAATTCATTGTAGGGTCAGACATGTTCAATCTGCTCTTATTAACTTTGTTTGACTATATTGTAAGTCTGTATGAACAAGCAAAATCTAATCGTGTCTTGTATATTAAATTCACACATCCCTGTAGCTTTAAATGCATTTGTGACCAGCTGTATTTTGTGTCCAGTCATAATAACCTGTGCAGCATAAATAAAAGTTATTCTCCTTAAAATCACATTTTAAAGTGTCTGCCACACACTGAAATCAATAATAAAGTTGAAATCCTTGCTCGGTGATGCACTATCCATCAGACAGTAATCCACCTTATTTGTCTCAGCAGGTTGAAGTGACAGTCTCACAGTGACCTGTCATGGCAAATAAAATGGATTCCACTCTGATGGATAAATGCAGCTTTAGAAAAAAAATCGCATTAAACCTTAAATTCAATAGTTAAATAGATACATCATTTTACAAATGTATTAATATGTATCAAAGTAAACGCAAGAAGGGGAAAACAACCAATCAAAAAGTGTTATAGTGTGCCGTTTGGATGAAACTTGCGGGGTTTATTACCTCCAACAAGGTTAAGAACCACTGCTCTATTTGTATTGATGTTTGTGTTGACTTTTGTATATTCAGTGTTTCTGGTTGGTGCTCCAAACGATACATTACAACACTTTTTGATTGGTTGTTTACCCTCCTTGCATTTTTCTTTCATATATATTGAAACATTTGTATATGTTTCCTTTAAGAAGCATCATTGCACCTTGTACCTATTTATTTTCACATTCACTTTGGGGTACCTTGCAGTTTGAGGTAACATCTTTTGGGTTCGGCAGCGCCTTTCTGGACTTCTGTCATAATATACGTCTGTATATAGATAGATAGATAGATATTATGTCTTCAAACGACTATGTTCATCCTTTAATTGGCAGTACATAATGACCCATTATGGAATCAGTACCACTTTGCATGTCATGGTTATACATACCCACTACCATGCATGTATTTTTATTTTTACTTGTTTTGTAAATATGCCATTCATCCCCTAACATATTTTAGTAACTGGTATTGCGCCTGTTTAAAATACGCTTATAGCTGCTACTGTACCTCCTTGCAACCCTTCCCATTTCCCTGTGTACCACCAGACAGTGGTCTGTCTACCAGAGAATACTTGCTTTAAAGGGTTCAGTATTCTGATTTATGAATGATAGGAATCCTCTATGATCAGCATGTTGGTGGGTAATGGTCTATTACTGCTGGTCTATGACTACATATTTTTCTCATTTCTACAGCTGTAAGTAAAAAGTTAATGTAAGGGTGTAATGAAAGGTCTTCTAGACCACCCCTTTCTTTCTGAGACTCAGAGTTCTCTCTGAGGTCTGGCACAGCTTAGCCTGTGGAGCAAAATCTTGACTGACAGCCTATTTTAAAGCAAGATATATAAAACCTTCTAAAACAAAATATGTTGTATGTAGGCGGCCCAAGGTAACAACATGGGGCAGTTGGTATACCAATGATGGTTGCTGATTGTATATATTGATCAGCTGGGTGGAAACATACCTACTTGGCCCCACAGCAAGGAGACGAGGCCCAAGTCTGAATGGGGGTGCTCTGTGCATGAACAGGCGACTGTCATAGGCTGGCTGCTTAGGGCAGCACTCATCGCTCAGCCTATGGGAGATAAGAGTTCCTGTCTTTCCTGGACCATGTGACAGCTGCAGCAGTGGTAGTCACACCTCTGTTCAGACATTAAGCAGAACTCACATTTGAAGACAAGATGTGGAATGCAGAGGCTCTGCTCTGCCTTTAATGTGCACGTTGCTTGAATAAAAAAGCCAAACACTAAAAAAAGCTTTGATGCAGGTAAAAGGAATATATTTGTTGCCTTCCTTTCTTTAATCTCCTAATTTCTCAGCATAAAGCCATTTGCACTGATTTTAACTTTTCTGTTTTATTTACATGTCCTTTGCATGTAATTTATTTCATTTTCAACACATTTTAATGATTTTTTTCCATACTATTTTGGCAAAGATGAAGTTTGGAATAAGCAACAAAGACAGTGATATATAGGCAAGTTGTTATTCAATACATTTTATTTTTGCTATGCTACTTTGTGCAGTCCATATATCTTCATTCACTTAGTGAATTACATTCTTCAGTATTTTATCATAGTACCGGCTCCTAAATTGTAGGATGCATTGATCCCTGTTCGCATTGGCACAATGCTGTCTTAAATTGCTTAGAGGACTTTTTATATATTTCATGGCAAAGGACGATCATTAATTTAGAACTTAATGTGTTCTTTAGGCTGGAAAGCTCTTGAGGTTTCCGTCCCTTATTGACGTAGGAATGGGCTCTTTATGAGGAGTTAAAGTGCTATACAGTTAAAGCCAACCTGCATTATTAATACTGTGGAATGTAATGTAATGTTGTGCGAGTGTAATCGTGCTCATTGGCTTTCTATAGGAAAATTCTGGGTTTGGGTGTTGAGGGTTTGCCGTGTTTGATAATTATACTTTTCTCTTGAAGAGAAAGGACTTAAATGTACTGTGTAGACACAGTCAATCAGACATAAGCCTATTTATTCACCGGTAAAATTTAAAGGGTTTAACACCATTGTGTCCACTGCTACTAGGTTTAGAATACAGATCCAATGCTTAAGTTGTTCAGTTTTTAATCAATTCTATGTTCTTTAGACGTGTTGTAAACTCCAGCAACAAATAATTTAACTTGTGGGGTATCAAGACAGGATAGTATTTTGGTACCACTGAATGATCCAATTATGTTAGAATATAATATGATATAAGAACAACATGTTGCTTCAGCTTATATAAGGTAATGCTTGCAAGTGGGATGACGAACTTTATACAAGTCACTGATCTACATTCCTGATCTGTCACCATTTTAAGCGCATGCAGATATTTAAATTTGAAGGTAGATTCCTGGTGTTGGAAGTCTATATTACTGATAAGCGTTGGCTAAGCCTTTGCATGGATGTATCAATACAGCAAAAATTCATTATCCCGTCCTTTATTAGTGAGCTTTGCCTTGCACCTCTTGTAAAGCACAAGCAGAATTCTGAAAAAAAAGAATGAAGACAGTTCACATACTATGATATTATTAGTCCATCATGACAATATATAATGGTATTGAGAATCAGGAGACACTAGTAAGACACCCATCATGATTACACCCTACCACACAGAATGAATAGTATTTTTCAGTGGTTCTGCAAGAATTATGTAGGGTTTTCAAATGCACAGTAAATTGGGGTGACATACATACTAAGGCCCGGATTCACACTACTGGACGTATAGCATATCCGTCCTTGGTTTACCGCTTTTTGCTACTGCGCATACGTAGTAAACTTTTTATGTAATCTACGTATCTTTTTGTTATGTAGATTGCGTATATGCGGTCTTAAAGACCTACTTAACGAACAGATACGTAGATTATGTAAAAAATTTACTACGCATGCGCAGTAGCAAAAAACTGTAAACTACGGACGTATTTGCTATACGTCTAGTAGTTTGAATCCAGGCCTAAATGGGCACCTTTCCCCCAAACTGTGGTTGATGAATAGCAAGAAGTGTAAGAGGCCAAAGATAAATATTGCAAATAATTCACTATTTATAGAATTGGAAAAAAACAGACATGAGCTAATCACATGTTTTTAGATAACATATTTTTGGTTGGTCACAGCCATATAGATTTCTCCACCAGAAAGAAAATAATACTTCCAACAGTATATGTGGTTGTTGTTTTTAAAACAAATAATTTTATTTTTTTCTGATGTTTGATGTCTTTGTGGATTGAATTTCTGCATTTGCATATAATCTGTTTTTTTTCTTTTATGATACTGAAAGGTATTTATATATAAATAACAGAAGAGTTGGAAAATTTGGCAGTAAAAAAAAATGTAAAAAATATAATAAAAAACATATATTTGTTAATCATCACAACACTGTAATCCAGATCCAAGCTACTGTTAAATAGATTTCTTTTGATTGGTCCCATCAGAAAACACCTACTTTGTGAGTTGCACATGCAGAGCAGTTGGTTTGCCATCGTGGCTATCTATTATACCCCTTTCACATCACCATCTCTGAAAAACACAGGTTTTTCCTGGGAGAAATGCCTAGTCACTAAGAGAAACCACGTTATAAGTCCACAAAAACCCGGCAAATTCCCAGGTCTGACCCTTTCACATCTCCACTGAATTTCTGGGATCTGCCCTGTCAAGCAACTGTCAATCAGCCTAAAGAAGAGCTCTTATTGGCTGAAAAATATAAAGGGGACCTAACTTTTTTAATAAACTACGGCACTTTTAAAAAAGAGGACCCTTTAAGGAGGCAGGCTGCATTTTTAAGTACTTATAGGTTTTCTGGTCCATCTGCCTGCAGTTCCACTATTCGCCACTATGATCTTAGTACATGCATGTCTCCTTTCTGGTCCGCGCGCAGGTGGACCAGAAAGGGGACATACATGTTCTAAATTTATTGTGGCAAATAGTAAAACTGCAGGCAGACGGACCAGAAAGGAGACCTATAACTATTAAAAAAAAAATAAAAAAAATAATGCAGCCTGTCTCCTTTCCCTGCTCTCTCGGCTACAGATTTATTGACTGTTGCCATAGCAATAGTAAAGAAATCTGTCCAATCAAAACAACCCTGGACCTTTCACATTGTCACCTTATCTGTAAGCATCCTGGAGAAAACCCTTTTTTTCTTTCTTATTTTTTTAGTTGAAAAAGGGATATATCACATCACCACCAAATACCCAGGTTTTTTTCTAAGACGCAGGTTTTTGGCTGTGATATGTAAGGGGTTTTAGCGTGTCTTTTCTTTAAATTCACATACCCTGTCTACCAGTGATTGCGTTAACGCCTGTCTGGGCGTCTATGATGCCTCAGAAATGACAGGCACACTCTACTATTTGCCCCATGCTAATCTCTAATAACGACATTTCATGTAATTCAGCCTAAATCAATACAGTTTCCAGCTAAATTCAGTTATGGAACTGTTAAACGAAGAGTGTTGCCAATGGTTTTCTCTTGGGCCTCAACCAGGGTTGCCGACTCTCCCAGAAATACCGGGAGACTCCCGAAATTTGGGCAGTTCTCGTGGTATCCCGTGAGAGAGCCTGCAAATCTCTCGCAAGGGATTTGGGATTTTTTTTTTATAATTTTTTTCTGCTTCTATAACTATGACTAACTAATAATAATAACTAATATAATATAGTTATATAGTAATATAATATTGTCATATTGTTAAAATGTTCAATTTCAGCTTCATTTTTGTGTGTGGTATATTTAAACGTCTAAAAATGTATATGAAATGTAACGTGAGTCACATAAAATGACCGATAACTTGATCCCTGAATATTCTAAATCA
The DNA here is from genome assembly GCA_011038615.1 of Limnodynastes dumerilii. Classification (NCBI taxonomy): domain Eukaryota; kingdom Metazoa; phylum Chordata; class Amphibia; order Anura; family Limnodynastidae; genus Limnodynastes; species Limnodynastes dumerilii. Next base: position 430,250 of record WWET01000430.1, on the reverse strand, counting down.
GGGGTTGTCAACCTTTTTAATACTTACTGCCCATTTTTGCAGCTTTGTTAATGGGAAAATTTCCTTACTGTCCACCGGTGTCGCAGTAACTCAATTTTTGCACAAGTGCGTAGTCATTTTTAAAAGGGAGCGTTTGTACAACTAACAGATTCTATCCTGTATATCCCCTCTCCTGTATCTATCCTGTATATCCCCTTTTCTCTCCTGTATACCCCCTTTTCTCCCCCTGTATCTATCCTATACACACCCCCTTTTCTCCCCTGTATCTATCCTATACACACCCTTTTCTCCCCTGAATCTATCCTATACACTTCTCCTTTTCTCCCTTGTATCTTTCCTATACACACCCCCTTTTCTCCCTTGTATCTATCCTATACACACACCCTTTTCTCCCCCTGTATCTATCCTATACACACCCCCTTTTCTCCCCTGTATCTATCCTATACACACCCTTTTCTCCCCTGAATCTATCCTATACACTTCTCCTTTTCTCCCTTGTATCTTTCCTATACACACCCCCTTTTCTCCCTTGTATCTATCCTATACACACACCCTTTTCTCCCCCTGTATCTATCCTATACACACCCCCTTTTCTCCCCTGTATCTATCCTATACACACCCCCTTTTCTCCCCCTGTATCTATCCTATACACACACTCTTTTCTCCCCCTGCAAGATACTATTTTACACCCGTTTTCTGAAATATATTTGTTGTGACAAAAATAATATGGGTGACTTTTTTTTTGAGGGTTAGATACACTCCCATTCCTAAGTTCTCTAAAAAAATATATATGTATATAAATGATGGAATTTCTCCCCCTCCCTTCTCTCACCTTTTTCTAACATTTCCCTTTTTTCAAATTACCTAGATTTCCAGGTGACCATCATGAGCTTTGGCTGGCCCCTAGCTCACTCTTTTGTAAAAATCACTCTCGGCCTAAGTTCGGGGATCCTTGTAAATAGTTGCCCCTTGCATTATCCAGACTTAAGTAAGTGCTTGAAACTAGTTACACCTGGGCTAAACCATGTTGATTGCAGGGGGAGTCAAGGTAATTGTATTCTTTGCATGCAGGGATATATCTTTGAATTGCTTACTGCACACAGATACTGGCCAGCTTTACTATCACACTGTTATTTAGACTTGGGATAGGAAACATCACCTCTCAACTCTAATACTGTTTGCAACAGATGAACTATGACTCCCCTGCAATCAGCATAGTTTAGTACAGGAGTAACTAATTTCAAGCACTTACTTACGTCTGGATCCAGCCCAATGGCTTTCTTGCAGGCCATGTACTATGTTTTCTAATGCTCTACCTTGAAGTTTTGCACTTTCCAAGTTTCTGCATTCACCTAACAGTAATGGTTGTTGTTATTGTTACATCTTTGTAAATAAAGAATAATAAAAAAAAATGCACATGCGCTGACCTGACTATGTATGACCTAGCAATATATTTCTACAGTCCTAAGACTGTAGTTGAACATCCAATTAAACATGTTGATGTTAAAGAATAAAGGTAATGCTCAATTTACATCCCCTGCAGCTACCTTAATAGATGAAAATCAACATTTTTTTTATATTTATAAGTATGTTGTGTTTCTCTGTTGTGATCTATTTCTCGAAAAGTAAATTTGTTTAGGGTTTATTCATTTACATGAAGATTGCATTCTTCAAGGTTTATGCACACATTTCACCTCACACCACTACTGCCACTGTCCATTCTTGTTGAACCAGATCTACTGTAGAGATAAGAATGCAGCACCATAGTGATTCCCTATTGTGTCTTTGCAGCTGCACAAGCATATAGGGAGATACACACAGATCCGGCCCCTTCACTCTACCTTAAAACTTCCCATCCGTCCCCACTTAAATTGGCGATGGATCCAAAGAGAGGACTACTCTTATATATACTTTTTCTAGCGTGCTATCTCCAGACCAATAACATACCCTACATGTAAAGAGGAGCATAGCATTTGGTAATTACATAAAATGGTAAAGTGCTATATAATGGCATTAAGGCAGGGGAGGCAACTGAACATAATAATTATTACTTATAAATGGTGAGTTTGGAACAGCATGGACCACTTAATCATTTCATTTAATTACCGATAATAATATACTCCCCTTTGGCTTGAAATACTAATTAAAAATGCTATGAGGAGTATTTTTACTCTGAAACATGTATCGTGACCACTGCCTCCCACTTGTGGCCCCAACCCATTCCGCTGTTGAAACAGAGTGCCGGATTGTGCGGATTGTGTACCATTAACGGTACTCCAGTGTGTGCACGCACGACTCTCAAAGAGTGAGAAGCAATGAAACACCTGCTTTGCAGTAGATTAGATCAGATCCATGATAATCAGCTTTATCTCTTTATCACTAAGGTGATATGACTATGACTTTACCAAAGACTAATCTCATTTCTGATGCATGGAGCAAGTGCAAGAACTTTGAGTAACTAATTCATATTACTGAATACATGTTCATCCCACAGAACAGGGGTCACTAGGTGTAAAGCTGGCCACACACTGGGTCCATTTTCGATTCCAGCAGGGGGTGTCCTGATAAACAGGACTATTTCATGCTAGGGAAATGGCCCATTATCGGCACCTCTCCTGCTGGGTCCAATAACCCTAGCAGAAAAGAGGGGGGGGGGGTCAGAAGAGGTGAGGGGAGGCAGGGCTCTCTATGGCGCTGCTGCAGAGCTATGTACTAAGCTGCTCTAACAGCATAGAAGTATACCTTCAAAGCTGTCAGAGCAGCTTAGTACATAGATATGCAGCAGTGTCAGGGATAAGGAGCCTTTCAGCTTACTGATTGGCTCCCTTAAAATATTCAGACATTTAAAAATCCAATAATCGTACCAGAACGTGGTGTGTTTATTGTAAGTTTTAAAAATTGATCCTGGCCATTAACTAGAGCGATTTTTGGCCTGATCATTGGTAATTGGTTGATCGGGCCGATAATCACCTTAGTGAATGGTCAGCTTAAGTTATAGGACCCTTTCATTATTTTTATCCCAAAGGTTTTGACATTATTAATAATCCCATAGAGTATTAAGTTCAGGCACTATATTTTACCAAACTACAACACACACTTGTAAACCTCTGTTTGTGGTTACAAGTACTTTTTAAAGACCGTCTCTTCTTTAGCTATACTGTAAATTGATTGCAAGAATAGGAATTAGTAAAATGGTTTCTGTTCTCTAATACCGTGTTCAGATTGCCACTGCCTAAAAAGCCAGCTTTTTAGGCAGTGGGCAAAATTTTGAAAATTTTAGCCTGGTGTGTTTTTTCTTTTCATGGTAATCTGAACGGGGTATAAGCAGTTTTCTAGTTAGCAACAATTACAGTTGGAATTTCCCTAGTTACCGTGTTTCTGTCTGTATTGCTGTATTACTGCTACTTAGGATACAATTTCAGTGGTGTGCTGACCTGACATTTGGCTCTTTCGTTGTGTTTCACACATCGCCACACGACTGATGCAATATTGCTGTCATTTTAGTAAAGCAAAATCCTGAACCAAAAATATTGAGCGCTGTGTGTTTTTCTTCTTTTTGGCAGGTGACATCACACAGAAGGGTTATGAAAAGAAAAGATCGAAATTAATAGGAGCATATCTGCCTCAGCTTCAAGGTATGTAAAAGGTCTTAAAGCTTACCTGTTATGCACCATAGTATAGTTATGTCTCAATAGGCTGTAGGCTTCTGGTTCTATACTTACCATGATAAGATACATAAATTTAGATTAATAGGCAGAATTAACTAATTAACAGTTGACATAAACGTTTGTTTGGAAGCCACCAGATAACCAGTGTGGTCAAATATGACAGGTCATATTTAAAAATCTTGGGGCCAGATTTACTAAGCTGCGCGTTTGGAAAAGTGGAGATGTTGCCCATAGCAACCAATCAGATTTTTGCTTTCTTTTTCTTTTTACATACTAAAGAATGTTAGCTAAAATCTGATTGGTTGCTATGGGCAACATCTCCACATTTCCAAACCCACAGCTTAGTAAATCTGGCCCTTGGAATGCTTGCTGTGTCCCTTTGGTTGTGCAGAGGCCAATGCGTTAACCCATTTTGTGTATATAGGAATTTATATGTTGTGATCTTTGGGAGGTACAGAAATTGTAGGTTAATTAAAAATTACCCACATTTTCTATGAAACAAGTGTCTTCTGATATTTTTATACTATTTTTCATCTATCTGGGGGCACACTACAGTATTGTCATGCAATTATTGTGCCAATAACACGACTAATGACTATTCAGTAAGCTATTGTAAATGTTCCCTCGATCATGTTTTATCCTTCCAATATACATTGCATTGTTTTATTTCATTTTATAAACTTCATCAAATTTACAACCAGCAATATAAAAACAGAAAGTGACGGCAGATAAGAGCCACGTGGCCCATCCAGTCTGCCCATTTGTTTATTCAAAACTATACTGACCCTAGACCCTATTTACCCTCAATTTAGTTTACAAATTAGGATATCCTTTTATTTATCCCAAGAATTGTTCTACTGTATTGGCCTCATCCACCTCAGATGGGAGAATATTCCACTTATCTATCACCCTTTCAGTGAAGTAATTTTTACGCACATTTCCTTTGAATCTACCACCCTCCAGTTTATATTCATGCCCTCGCGTTCTATTACACCTCTTCCTTTGAAAAATGCCACCCTCCTCTATCCGGCCACAACTCTTGATGTATTTGAAAGCTGCTATCATGTCCCCCCTCTCCCTTCTCTGCTCCAAGCTATACATGTTTAGTTCCTCTAGCCTTTCTTGATTTGTCACACAGGCCATGGACCATTTTAGTTGCTCTTCTTTGCACAGTCTCTAATGTATTTGTCTTTCTGGAGATATGGCCTCCAGAACTGAACACAGTATTCTAGGTGAGGGCATACCAATAATGTATAAAGGGGCATCACTAATTCCCTCTTTCTGCTACTAATTCCTCTCCCTATGCAACCAAGCATCTGACTTGCCTTTTTCATTGCTTTGTTACATTGCTTGGCTACCTTTAATTCAATGGAAATAATAACTCCTAGATCCCTTTCCTCCTCGGTAGATTCTAATGTAATGCCATTAAGGAAATATTGAGCGTTTGGGTTTTTATGTCCTAAGTGCATGATTTTGCATTTTTTGGCATTAAACTGCAGTTGCCACAGTCTTGACCATTCCTCCAGTCTACCTAGATCATCCCTCATTTTCTGTAACTCACCTGGCGTGTCTACCCGGTTACATATCTTGGTGTCATCTGCCAAAAGGCATATTTTCCCCTCAATACCACAGGCAATATCACCTATAAAGATATTAAATAGCACTGGTCCAAGTACAGAACCCTGGGGTACTCCACTGGTTACCTTACCATTCCCAGAAGAGATTCCATTTACTGCAACCCTCTGTTGTCTATCCTGTAACCAAGATTGAATCCATGCAACTAACTTTAAGTCCAATCCTAAAGTTTCCAGCTTATTTAACAATCTGCGATGTCTAGCTATGTCTACAGCTCCCCCTTTATCTAACTTTACTGACCCAGTCAAAAAATTCAATAAGATGTGTTTGACATGCTCTTCCCCCAGTGAATCCATGCTGCTTCGGATAAATTAAATAAATGATATAAGATGAGCTATGAAAATTACAGATCTCACAGTAAAACGTAGGTGTGTTTGTATTAATCAACTTGCTCATCCGGACTTCCAGTCATTGAAATCGTTCCAGATATCGCATCTGATTAAATCTTCTGTAGTGTGTACCCAGCTTACATTTGTCAAGCAAGGAGATTGGGCATACTCAAGGGATGATTAGACTTAATAGCATGAGGTAGATATGTAGAGTTTGAGCCTTCCCTTCTTAAGGGACAAATTCATAGTAGGGGGTAGAGATTAATTTAGGCAGTGTTCTCAAGGACACATTGTGTGTGTTAGTGAGATCTTTATCTAGAGCTAAAAGTCTGTATCATCTTTGATATATCAGCAGGATTGCCAACTTGATCCCATTTTGTTAATCAAGAACATGCTTTGACACAGAGTGTGTTTTCATAGATATATGTGTGGGAAGATGTGATATATCCAAATTAGGGTTAGGGCCCAATTAAAGTCCCATAATAATCCAATTACTCACTATATTTCACAGCCTCTTCAAACAGCTCCATGAGTGAGGGGATTTGTGTGGAATTAGGAGCATATACAGCCACCTGAGTGACCCTGTGAGGATATCTATCATTTTTATCTTCTGTCCCAGTCACAATGTAAATGAACACAGTGTATTAAAGATAGTTACAGCCTTGTAATGCTATAATGGGCCATTGGGCAATTAGATACACCATGTTCACACTGCCGCACCGGCAGTATCCCAGGATTTTCAACCTGGGTTATTATCTGGGGACACATCACCCCAGCTCCTGAGACCTTTTTTACACTGCTGCTTAGACATGGGAAATTCCAGGATCAGGCTTACTTACAGGCTACTGTTAATGTCATGTAAAGGCATCTCACTCCCCTAATCAGCTTCTTTCAGTGAGATCCGGGTTGAAAAATCTGGGTCACACCGTTCACACTGGTGACTACCCGGGTCGGAACCGTTCACAGTAAGCCACGGCCCGGGTCGTCAGGACTTGTCCCGGCAATATCCTGGGTTATTGGCTCAGTGTGAACAGGGTATAAATGAATGTAATTTCAGAATGGAAGGATATGGACAGAAAAGTTGTAGGAGGAGATTACCAGTCCTCTCTTTTCAAGGGAGTTTAGGCTGCTCAAGTTTCGGATTAATAAAACAAGCATCTAGTTAAGCTATTGGGTCTAACATGAATTTATCCTACTTAGTACGATACCCACCTGCACTTAAGCGTGATGAGTCGTTGCAGGGTGAAGGAGAGTATATGTAATTCTGCCTCACCTAGAAAAGGGGAGGGTTGGAAACAGAAACCAAACTATTAATGGCCCTTTTTCTAACGAACACTGAAGTTTTTGTGTCATAGAGAGCAGTTTATGCTTAGTCTGTTGGGATAATAATGGTTTGCTTAGTGATAATCTTGGCGTCAGATGGTATTTATAGAAATAGAATTCGTTGCATATGTGACTCATAATCTAGTTCCATGAACAACATATTTCCAGCTAAATTTCTACTTAAAGCTGCAATTTTAGCTAATCGCTATATTTTTCAACTCTTACCCCGCAGCCATTTCATGGGTCCCCAATGTACATCTCTTAGCCCCAAAGAAGCATGGTTGAGTGGAGTGGGCAGTCCAATCAGATGCTAGAATTTCAGGTTCAACATCCTTTTTTTTTTTTTTTTTTTTTTTTTTGTTTTTTTTTTGCATCATTAAGATCATACCGAGTAACAAATCCAATATAACACTATACAGTACAGATTTGGAAAGAAGAACTGTCAAGTACACTCTAGTTATAGAATGCAGTATAAATAAACCTCAATTGAAACCTTTCTGCCTCTTCTAGTTCTGTAGAAAGTGGAGCAGTTGACATGCCAATGACTTGTAACTTCCATTACTGAACAACTAAGTCATAAGTCAAGTTTCTCCTAAAAAAAAAATGTCTACCTCCTCAACATGAAAGCAACTGGTTGAATTTGAACATCATTGCTTGTTTGCTTTCTTCTTTGTAGTGATATAGGACCTGATTCACACGTAAGTACGGTGAAATAAGAAAGGAGCTACTATGCATGCTTAGTAGCTCATCGACTGCATGCGGTCTTTAAAGATCGCATGTAGAAGCTGAGGCAGGAGGAGGCGTGCCAAGGAAGCCTCGGGGAGGGATGTAGATTAGCTGGGGAGGGCAGGGTAGAGCCATTCTCTGGCCGTAGTTTCCTTCTTAAGAAGGGTGGATCTGTCCGCACCTAACTCACTCTTAACTATAAATCAGGTCCATAGGCATTAACAACATGAATACTTGGAACCTTGATTTGCATAAGGTTTGAGACAGACTATTTGAAGGTGTGTCCGACTCTACCTTTTTCCCGTGCGGTGGCCATATTATTTAAAAGGGGCCAATGCTGGAAAGGTAATACTTGCCCTTTGCATGATTAACTCCCAAGACTTATATGTGCGCTTTAATGTTATATCATGAATGTTGTGATATATGGTGAATGTATGGTAAGTCAATGTTGTGATATATGTCTAGGTATTGCAATAAGATTGATGGGTATAGGTGGCTTCAGGGCCTTCCAGTCTTTGATGTGTTAATAAAGGTATTGTGAGTGAATGGAGTTACAGTACTATGTTACTTATTTAATTGTACAACATCTGGTCTCTGATCTAGGAACAGGTCTAAATAAAAATTCCTTGCTTACCTCTGTGATATGTAAATGGTATTTGCAATACAATGTTAATCAGTTAATTGTACACGTATGGTATATTGGCCCGGATTCACAAGCCCGAACTAATATACGTCCTTAATTTCCCGATAGTAGCAACTACGCATGCGCAGTAGCTATTTTAAGTAATCTACGTATGATTTTGTTACGTAGATTGCGTATATGCAGTCTTTAAAGACTGCATATACGCAATCTCCGTAACCAAACAATATTAGATTAGTGTAATCTAATTTTTGTTCCATAAACAGTCATACTTTGTATGCATATTGATCAATCAGTTTTTAATGTAACGATGGACAATATGTTTGTTTTATTATTGAAGTACTTGACTTTCCACAAAATTTCTATCATCTGCTCTGTTAAGTTGGTAAGCAGTGCTGGAATGCGCACACTGAAAAATAACAGAAGTTCAATCCAATCGCAACTGTGGTGCAATGCACAGAAATATGTATTCCTAAAGAGAGAGACTTAATCCAAAATTACTTCTCACACCAGCAGCGCACGCAAATTAGTCTTAACACAAACTTCAGTACAAAAGTTCTGCATTCAGAATCCGAGCATGGGTTTTTAAAAATCTAGATAACAAGAATAGTGATATCACAGGTAGAGTCATCTGCCTTCTGGATAGGTTGATTCTTCAGGCCATCTCAAATTGTAGTTCATTGGATCTTTGCAGTTCTATTGTCCCTTGTCAGGAGGGTAATCGGGATAATGTACAGGTGTTCCTAGCCTTGCTTACAGGGTCATTTAACCTTACTAAGCATGCACATAAAATATATAAAAAATATCAAATGTTTTGGATCTGTATTTTATTTTAAATTGCTAAAAAATGCTAAAATCAAGTAATTTTATGTATGTTTGCTCCTAAAGCATTATTATTATGAATAACATTAATTTCCAATCATTCCTAGTCAAATTGGACCAACTCACAAGATTGGTTGGTTGGTACAGGCTGCCATATATTGTCTAGTATCCCACTGTCAATTTTGTAACATTTTTCAAGTGTATTCTCATGTATTGCTATTGTTAGATAACATATGAAAGGACAATATCTATGGTCCCTTCCACAGTAAATATAAATATAAATTCTATAGTTTGTAAAATGTTTAAAAAAAAAAAACTATTGTAGAAATAAAGAGGAAAAAGTGTGAACAGGACTTGCAGCAGGGTATGGATTATAGAAGCTGCTATTAACAAGTATATTCCTAGCAACCAATCAGATTTTAGCTGACATTCTCTATTATGTAAAGAGTAAGTGAGAGCTAGAATCTCCTTTTTTCTAAACCCACACCTTAGTAAATCTGGCCCTAAGGCAGGGGTGGCAAAGCTCGGGCCTCGTGAGCTACCAACTGTTCATGTTTTCCAGGTCTCCTAAGAAAGTCAGAGGTGAGATAATCACTACCAACTGTAGATTTTTTTTGAATGTGTCAGTTAGTAATGAACACACCTGTGCTCCAACAAGGAGACCTGGAAGACATGGACCGTTGGTAGCTCACGAGGCCCGAGCTTGGCCACCCATGCCCTAAGGGTTAATGGCTCTTAGCACTTGTATGAGTGTCAGAACAGTGGATGCAGCCTTGTCACCCTATTGGCTGATCACCCCTGCAGCCTTGTCACCCTATTGGCTGATCACCCTTGCCTATGTACATGACTACTGTCTGTGTGTGACACTGATACATGGACCCCTCACACTGTCACTTCATGTAAAAGGTTTTGGGAAACTTGCTCCCTTATAGTAACTGCCTTGTGCTTGGAATCCTTTCCTGTGTCTGTCTAACCAACAAGCCAATGAAGCCACACCCCTTTTCATGGCACCCGCCATGCCCCCTTTCTTTTTTTTTTTATTACATAATCATAATTACTACTTCCATGACAGTCTAGCTGTGATTTTTCTTACCTTGTGTGTAGCTCCAGCAATGGCATGTGAGGACTGTTTCTTCAACGGGGCTGCAGGAGAGCTGCCAAGAGGGTGGATTAGATTAAGGGATTAGTGCAGGGGGAGGGTTGCCCCATAGCAACTGCACCCCTAGCAACCACTATAGTTTCACCCCTGATATCACTCATCCGAGGCATTCCGTTCAGTTTTTCCACTCAGCTCAATAAAATTGTAGTTGTTTAAAAAAAAAAATAAGTCTTTTTTTGTAGCTTTTTCAATGCTACACAAAAAAAGAAATAAAAACTTTATGTGGTTGAAGATGTTTATTACTATTGTAAAGGGCAATGTAAATCATTATCTTCTGTAAAATACTTGGATATGTTAGTGCTACATAAATAAAGATAATATAAAGAGAGATATATACCAAAGAGAGATATATAACCATTTGTATTGCTCTATTACATTAATTCCCCCCCTTTCCCCTCTAATTGTTGGAGAATTGTTTGAATAGTAACTCTATCTATGGTAAGTAAATGACATATGCTTGAACATAATAATCAGTGATTTTTGCTCTTCTTGTCTTCTTACAGGCGTTGATCAAGTTTTACCACCAGATCGTAGAACACCTGTCACTCCTTCCTCCTCTTCTAGATATCACCGTCGGCGGTCTTCTGGCTCACGAGATGAACGCTATCGATCTGGTGAATTTATTTTTAATAAACCACATATAAATATATACATATCAGTAGTTCTAAAGCAGTGTGTTGGGAAGCATTTGTGTAAAAAATTGCCAATATTTAATAGTGAAAACTTTCTAGTTTCTGTGTATGTATGCCTGTGTGTGTGTGTGTGTGTGTTTGTGTGTGTGTGTGTGTGTGTGTGTGTTTGTTTGTTATATGTCAAAAGAAAATAGAAACTTTTTGACCAGGTTTAATATAATTGTGAGTATTAGATTTATTTTTTCTGACACAGCAGATAATTGTTTGCAAAACTTAGTAAGGAGCAGAGGCGTATCTACCCCTTGGATTGCCTACTAGAGCCATTTTGGCATCCAGCCGCAGTCTGACTCCAGACCAGCGCAGCTAGTCTGGAGTCAGACTGCAGCTGGATGCTAAAATGAGAGCCGACTTTCCTTACCTTTACGGTTTCATCCACCGATTGGGACTGCGGCTAGCATATACAGTCCCGCGGGACTTCATTTCCCATTCTCGGCCACCGCGGGACTTCATATGCTAGCTGGCAGTCCCGCTTGGTGGAT
>WWET01000430.1:387689-417666 GCA_011038615.1 Limnodynastes dumerilii | reverse complement strand
TGTCTCCAGTTTTCCCCCCCCCACAATACACCCATCATGTGTATCCAGCCTCCTCTCCCCCACAATACTCCCTTCATGTGTCTCCAGTCTCCCCTCCCCACAATACACCCATCATGTGTCTCCAGTCTCCCCTCCCCACAATACACCCATCATGTGTCTCCAGTCTCCCCTCCCCACAATACACCCATCATGTGTCTCCAGTCTCCCCTCCCCACAATACACCCATCATGTGTCTCCAGTCTCCCCTCCCCACAATACACCCATCATGTGTCTCCAGTCTCCCCTCCCCACAATACACCCATCATGTGTCTCCAGTCTCCCCTCCCCACAATACACCCATCATGTGTCTCCAGTCTCCCCTCCCCACAATACACCCATCATGTGTCTCCAGTCTCCCCTCCCCACAATACACCCATCATGTGTCTCCAGTCTCCCCTCCCCACAATACACCCATCATGTGTCTCCAGTCTCCCCTCCCCACAATACACCCATCATGTGTCTCCAGTCTCCCCTCCCCACAATACACCCATCATGTGTCTCCAGTCTCCCCTCCCCACAATACACCCATCATGTGTCTCCAGTCTCCCCTCCCCACAATACACCCATCATGTGTCTCCAGTCTCCCCTCCCCACAATACTGCCATCATGAGCCACCAGCCCCCATCATGTGTTTTCACTTACCTCACCTCTTCCTCCCTCCTCGGCGCTGCAGCATATGTGATGATGTTACACGTTGTGACATCATCACCCAGTGCCGCGGGCCCTTGTCTTCGGAAGGGTAATGCAGAGGTCTGATATGCAGCGCGTTTAGACCTCTGCCAACAAAGATTTTTTTTTACTAGTGTCCTGGGCAGGACAGAGAGGAGGCCTGGGGCTATGTCGGGCCCCCTCTCTGTCCGGGCCCGGGACACTAGGCCCAACTTTCCCCCCCGATGGCAGCCCTGGTGATGCCTCTGTGGCTGTTTTTCCAACACAACCCATAAATGCTCAATCAGATTGATATCTGGAGGATTTGGAGGTCTAGTCAACACCTTGTTTGTTCCTCAAACCATCCTTGAACAATTTTTGAAGTGTGGCTGGCATATTATACAGCAGAAAGTGGCCACTGCTATCAGGGAATACCATAAAGGGGTGTACTCTGACTGCTTAGGTAGGTAGTATGTGTCAAAGTAACATCCACATGAATGCCAGGACCCAAAGAGCAATGCCCATTGTTATCAGATAATCTGTTTCATTCCCTTCATCTGTCAATGGCTGATTCGTTGGCTACAGTAATCCTATATGTGTTTTGGCTAGATACATCTTCAGGGTCAGAAGATGAAGGCTCAGTACAGGGGGACTCCCAGGGAACTCCCACCTCCAGCCAAGGGAGTATAAACATGGAGCACTGGATCAGCCAAGCAATCCATGGATCTACAACATCAACCACTTCTTCCTCTTCAACACAGAGCGGGGGTAGCAGTGCCGCACACAGACTAGCAGATGTAATGGCCCAGACGCACATAGGTGGGTACTCTCAAGTCGCTTACTTTTTCAAGTTCTTGTTACTGCAGGAGAGCTATTAAACTAAAAGGTACATTCTAATACATGTCATTGTCTAATGCATTCTATCATGTCAACCTTTTTGGTTATTGTCATAATGAGAAGAGCCTTTTCTTTGTATATGAAAAGACATTTTATAATGTAAATGACAATGGGCTGGATCCAGACTTAAGATGGAGCTTGAAATTAAGAGAGGAAAGTTACTCCTGGGCTAAACCATGTTGATTGCAGGGGGAGTCAAGGTAATTGTATTCTTTGCATGCAGGGATATATCTTTGAATTGCTTACTGCACACAGATACTGACCAGCTTTACTAATAGTTACACTGTTATTTAGACTTGGGATAGGAAACATCACCTCTTAACACTAATACTGTTTACAGCAGATGAAATTTGACTCTCTTGCAATCAACATGGTTTAGCCCAGGAATAACTTTCCTTTCTTATTTTCAAGCTCCTTCTTAAGTCTGGATCCAGCCCAATGTTTTCTCTATTTTCTAATTCTTATATGTAAGGAAGCATCAGTTGTTTAAAGAGTTATATACTGGTAAAATATGGATGGGCACAGTATGGAGAACTCTGGCTGTTAGGATACATTCATTCATTCATGAAGGTAGAACCCGGTTTAGTGGAAACAAATGTTCTTCAGATTAGCATCATATTGTATAATGAGTACCTAAGAGGATATGAGCAAATGTTGTACTGCATTGGAGAAAATAGACCACACTATTTGGAGAAACCACTGGGGGACTGAAATAGCAGTTAATGCATCATAGCTATAAATAGAAAAGGCCTTTTTCTTTTACGGAAGAGACTGAGGAGAAGATTTAATAAAGGTTTAAAGTGGAAAATGGGAGGTGATACCCATAGCAATCAATCAAGATCTAGCTATATTTTCTAGAATGAAGTTGGAATCTGATTGGTTGCTGTGGGACACACTTTCTGTTTTCCTGTTTAGCAGCTTCTTTAAAAATACACACCTGTCTCGCTGAATAATTCAAGATGTATTTGATATATTGGCATTTATATTCCATGTTATATAGGGCTTATGTAAGTAAAGTTATTTAAAAGCATTATAATGAATTACCATCATTGATATTCAAATTACATCATGAATAAATCAATGCATGCAAATTAAGCAATCTCCATTTTATGGGGCTAATTTTGTAGCAGTTTGAAAATGTATTAACGGTCTGTACACACCGAGTTGAGCCATTTGGTAGCCCATCCATTTCCAGAGAGCACATGACATTGCTCTAATCAGTATAGGGGCTGGCAATTGTTAGCCTGGGGAGCAGGACCTGACCTTGCAGCTGAAATAAATACAAAGCCCCTCTGCTCCGGCATCCCAGTATGGGACCTGTATGCTCTCTAGGTCTGCCAGCTCTCTCATTGATGTCACTAGTTCTAAGTGAATTGATTACATTAACAGGTGATTGTGTCAAACAGCAGTATGACTTTTAAACCTTATTTTCCCAGGTCTTTTCATAGACTATAAATGCAAAAGTGCACATAAAGTGAGAAATAGCTTTCAGAGCTCCACATTCATATCTGTGATACAGACTTTGCCACAACGTCACTCATTTCTAGTTGACGCTTTGTTTTTTAATAAATCCCACAGAATGTGTTTTTATTTTGCTATGCTCTGCCATCAAGTACACTTGAAGTGACAGATACAGTTTGATACTTGCTTTTCCTTTCAGTTAGTTTGTCATCTTGAGCCAGATTTTAGCCTGATTATTTTTTATTTTTAATCTTTTGGATATATATTTTTTTACTGCACTCTTAACCTTTGTATATAGAAAAAGGGTTTTGTCTGTTCCTTTTATATTAATTCTAAAGCATAATGGTTTGAGAAGCCTTTGTCCAAAGGGAGGAGTATAGTTAAGGGGTTTATGTAACTAATAGAAGAGTTCATACATTCTTGTCTTCAGAACAGAGACTGAATGGTATACATTGTGTGATGAATCACAGCGATGCCAGCTGATAATCTGTCTAGATTAGTGGGTTCACTTCATCGCTTCTAACTTGGCGTGTTGGTATAAAACAATGATCGGAAAAGTTCACTGCACTAAAATGATTACTCACGAATGCTGCCTACACTTAAAGGAAGTGTCCATGTATTAGACTGAACCTAGACTCAGAGTCCACTCTAAAGGAACTGCCACAAACGGATGAATGAAGTAACAGTTTAATTTCCTTGTGGAATGGCTAGCTGTGTCATCACACAATCTCTGTGCAGGTGAAAGGTACCAAGGTAAAATAAATAAATAAAAAATGCATTCAGATGTCATGTTTTGTATCCCGTTATCACAATGAGAAATTGGCAACTTGGTTTACCATTACTTTTTCTCCCTGAAGGCAATAGAAGGACAGATGATCAGTACCACAGTATGTATCGTTGATATTTTGCATCTTGCAAGCTTCTTCCTGGTTATGCCAATCTGCCCTTTTCCTTAGTTTGGCAGTTTTCTTTTTCCTCATGACGTCATAAAATATTCAGAGGCATTGAGCAAAGTGCATGGAAATAGATTGAACTACATCATAGTTGATTACTTCTTAAGTGGGTTATTGCTATAGTTCACAGAAGTTTATCAACTCTAATTGATTTAGTTATCCATAATATCAGGCTTTAACACATATTATACATTGACAGGCCTGTAAATTTCTTACAGTTGAGTTCTGACATCACACCTTGCTGAATTTAATTTACACATTGACTCCTTCACTACCTAGCTGCAAGGTGATCCTCATATCTTGGTGTGTTTTACCTTTACTGACAGTTGTGCATTCCATCAATAAGTCATGTGACACAAGCGCGGGTGGCTTTTTCTTAACGACAAACGGACAGAATCAGGCGAGTGCTAAAGGCGCTTCTTGCCTGTGGCAAAGTACACCTAGAAATGGTGAGTACCTACAGTTACCCAAACTCATTTATTGTCCCTACCCTCAAACACTCTAAGCAATATATTATGTCTTGTTTTTTTGTATTTCATGTTATATTTCTTAGATAAGTGTCAATGATATAAGTAAGCTGGGTATACACTTATCCAATTCCTGTGCAATCCAACCTCCGACTAGTTAGTCAGACATTGGATAACTGTGTACGCTCTCACGACCACTCATTACACCCAATTGGTCTGGTGAAATGATTTTTAAACCTGCTTACAAAAATCAAAAGCCCCAACTGCCTATCACCAATTTAGAGGTATGTGCACTCCCGTGACTGCTATGTCCAGTGTTTCTCCCCGTGCTGACGTCATGCAGCGCTGTCTTTGATGATAGGCGATCTTTCAGCAGATTGTTTCAGCAGATGCACCTCGGAGGTCTGCTGTAGTCATAGCTTGGGTGTTGTGTTTGCGACCATGGTCTACACTAGGATTGTGTAAACGGTCTGGAGTTGGATTTAAAGAGCATTGGACAAGTGTGTGCCCAGTTTACATCTCTCGGTAAACACAATACTCCATTTTGGGTTATTTATTTTTTTTCAGTGTGATCTGTTTTCGTGACTGTTATGCTGCTAACAGATAATGAATACAGGGCCTTTGTGTTATCAACTAATAAGCAAAAACTCAGGGCATGAGAAATTCTTTTATAACAGATGAATACAAAATATAATATCTGGTAAATTATATAATAGGAAAAAAAATGACATATATTTTTGTCTTGGTTATTATTTTAAAATGGTTAGTAAATATACTTTTTAGCTGATCATTTTTATCTGTCAGTTGTCATTTGTTGGATCATTTTTATTTGCCTTACTAACAATGGGACAGATCCAGAGCTACGCTTTCATTACGTTTCCTAGCGTAGCGTATTTACTATGCGCTCCCCTTGCTCGTACGTAGTTTAGCCGTGTTACGCTTTCCAAACCCTACCTTAACTTTTCCAAGCGTAACTCCTGACGGCCTTAATGGCTGCACATACTTACGCGCCTAAGGACGCCCATACTGTACGATTTAAATGCCTCACCCCGCCTCCAAAGCGTAATTATGGTTTTCGTATAGCTGGCACGCCCCTGCAGAGTTACGCTAAAGATATGTGACTGGCCCTTACGCTCTGAGTTACATGGCGTAACATCTGCCGCGCGAATGTGAAGTACATGCAAAATAGCGTTTTTACATCTCCGTCTAGCGTACTTAGTTCTGGATCTACCCCAATGGGCCTTATCCAGCTTTACTATGGCATCGCAATGTATGGTAGAGTACTGTACTTCTGTATGTGAGTGGAATGGCCACTCCCCCACTTACTTATGGAATTCTGGAGACTTACGTGATAGTTTTAACATGGCGACAGGATACTTATATGTAAAGCCTAAACCCAGTCCTTACTGTATGATTTATATATGAAGGCCAGCCAACTGTGCCTATAAAGTACTGGCCTTCCCCACGTACGGAGCTGCAAGATCCAGTATTCCGCTGCATAGTCCAGTGTCCTGGGCGTGTGCAGTGACTTCAGAACAGCTGATTTACGCAAACAGCTTGTGGAAATGATCTGTTGTACAGGAGTCTGGCTCTGGTCCAATATAACTGTTTTATATAACTACTTTCAATCCTTTCCACAACACTATTACACTAAACATGGAGCTATGCTAACTAACTGCATGGAGCTGGACAGCAAGGAAGCAAATGTAGGTAAATAGAGGCCATGAATCTAGGTTAGGGGCAAAACCTGGTCAGCCACCTGCAAACTGACTCCTTCCAGATGTGTGCCCTGCATTGCCTGCAATGATATAAACCAGAGCTGGGGGTATTACATGCATTTATTCATTATCAAATAAATAAAATCTGGGGATTTTTTTAATCTAAGCCATGACTAAACTAGTCTCAGGCTTGAATCTTAATTATTGGCATAACCAAGAGATTCCTAATATATAGGACTTATATGTTAATAATAATCTTGTTACTGAAATCCAAGAAAAGCATCAAATGGATACAAAATTGTAATAATACTGGACCTGATTCAGAGATTGAAAATAAGAGAGGAAGGTTACTCCTGGGCTAAACCATGTTGCTTGCAGGGGGAATCAAATTAATTGTATTTTTTGCATGCAGGGATATACCTTTGAATTGCTTACTGCACACAGATACTGACCAGCTTTACTATCACACTGTTATTTAGACTTGGGATAGGAAATATCACCTCTCAGCTCTAATACTGTTTACAACAGATGAAATATGACTCCCCTGCAATCAGCATAGTTTTGACCAGGAGAAACCTTCCTGTCTTAATTTCAATCTCTGAAGAGGGTCCACTGATTCCAGATTTACGTGTCTTCAAACTTACCTGCTTCCTTAATGGTTTATATAACATTTTTTTTTTTGGTCTTTTTATTTTTTTTTTTTAATACATTTTAAAAGTAAGTTAAATAGTGCAATTACCAAAAATTGGGACAGTCCTGTCTCAGGAAGGGGGGGGCATGTATAAATCCTGCACAAGGGCCCCCTCACTTCTTAAAACGCCCCTGCGTGGATAGAGGCTGCGTTATGCCGCCTCGGGTGTTTTTTTTAGGCAGAAGTGGGCGGGAGGGAGGCGCAATGTCCATACGGACACCTAACTCATAAGTGCCATAAGGTACCTAAAAACGGGGGGCGGGTTGTGGGCTGGAAGAATGAGTTAGGTGCGGATGTGACCGTTACTCATTATTAACTGTGATTCAGGTCCAGACTGAGTAATCCAACCTAGGAGATGCAGGTGAAATTGGCAGCTTGGGTTCCACATATTTTAAATATGCTATAATATCAAATTATCAGACCCAATCGTTTTTTTTGGTTGTTTTATCATCGTTCCGAAAAAAAATCCTGACCATACACTGCAGTGAATTTTTGGCAGATCACCCGATAACTGCATATTCAGTCCAATAATTTCTCTAGTATATGGACAGCTTAAAAATCATGTTTATTTTAGACTAGAAGTCACAGACTCCAGTTGGATAGTGGATGCATTACAGCTATAAAACCAGCAGACCAGTGTATTTGTGGGCAACACTATTGAAACAAAATTCATACTGCAATTTGTATAATTTTCCAACCTACACTAGATTTGCTTGTTAACCAGTATGTTATAACCTTAAAGAGAGTGTTTATTTTACCTCTATTTATATCTTGGTATGCTCATGTAATCTTATGTTTTTGTTTCATTTTGTGCTTCTCTACAATGTGTCTCTTGTCCGAAAACCCTCTTCTTTTCAGATATACCAACTATAAAAGCACTTTCTTATATTCCCTATTTCATGTCTTGCTTTCCATGTTGAACTTGCTTAGCATTCAAATAAAACCCCAGCATGGGTTAGCAGCATATCTTGTCGCAGTGAGGCAATAATGGAGTATTTAGAGATTGATGTATGGGGAGAGGTTAATATGACTCGGGTCAGTACTTTCAAATTGTTCCTTGCTGAAGCTCTTTTATACAGCCCTGCTGTTTGTTTGGGAGCTGTGATTAGTCTGTGTGAGTAGGGAAGACCGCTGTGGACCTACTTGAGGAAAAGAACTGTTAATCATAACAAAGCGTATTTTATGGATACTTTCGTTTCATAAGTGATTAAGAACTACTTATACTGGCATAATCTGTACTACCGATAGCTTTGGGAGCATTGTCGAAAAAAATAGATGTGTGGGCATTGGTTCTGCCCATCACACTGTGAACTAAGCAGGTAGAAAATCACTTCTTCATTTGGGTTATTCATCACATTACTGTCCGTAACCCGGGACTGCTGCATCATTTTTGTGTATGGTGGAACTGTAAATGGACCAGAAGTGACAAACATATTATAAATAATCGTTAATAATAATAATTATTGCAACATGTAGTGGGAGAGCTTCCCAGGTATCAAATTTCCTGGCAAAAGCATCTCACTTTTCAGAGAGGCTGGATCTGAATTATAGGTTGAAGTAAAAATGCAAAAGATTATGTATAGAAATTCAGTTGTGGTATGAAAAGTGTTCAAGTTCCCATGATTTATGTCTAGAAAAAGAGACGAGTTAAGGGAAAATTACAAAAATTATTTTGAATTTATTTAAAATTTTGGCCTGAAAAAGGGGTTGCATTGAAATAAAAAAATGATCTTTGGATACTTTTAAATTTGATGGGGGCCAAAAAGCATCACAAGTAAGGCAGTGAATCAACAACAAACAAGAATCAAAAACATCAGCTCTCTCCAAAACCTCAGTGATGTGCCCAGCGTAACAGCCAAGACTGCCCACATCAGACAAGACTTGGTGACCACACAACTATGTGGCCGTCCTCACAACAGTTATCCCTGGGTGCCACTTTGGCTCAAAAATTCAACTAACACTGCCTACTTGCTAAACGCTTTGGCCAGTTCAAAACACTTGCATCCTAGTCCGGGAAGAAGACTAAAGAGGACCAGCCACAAGTGCTGACCTCTTTTATGAGTGAGTGAAATGGGGGAGGTCCCGGCCCCTCCCCACACATCACCAGTTAATAGTAACATAGGCTGTACCCCCTGTAAAGTTCACAATTAGGGAGTTTAATCTTTTTTGGGCTTATGCAGTTCTATCTCCTTCAAATGAATGAAACAAAGTACAGTAGAAGTAGCTTTATAACATAGTGTTGTATGCTGGCCCACTTCTACTGCTCCTCAAGTACAGAAACCTTTATTTGTCATATTTGACTTACTACTTTCTGTTCAGTTTTGTCTTGTTATCCTGTACGTGTGAATGTAGCAATTTTATATTGGGTCCTAATGACGCCATTATTTTATTTATTTATTAACAGGTTTTTATATAGCGCCATCAGATTACATAGTACTTTACACAGGATATATCACATTCACATTAGTCCCTGCCTCATGTTCTTTAACACAGGCATGCACTAAGGCTAATTTATTCAGGAGTCAATTTACCTACCAGAAAGTTTTTGGAGTGTGGGACGAAAGCGGAGCACCCAGAGGAAACCCACACAGACACAGGGAGAACATACAAACTCCATACAGATTGAGGCCTAATCCAGGCATCAAACTCATGACTTAAGCACTGTGAGACACAAGTGCTACTCACTGAGCCACCGTACTGCCCAAGAATAATCCTCCATAACAATGAGTTGCATATGTTTTGTTTTGCCATTTTATTGGTCTAGATTTAAATACAGGTGAAAAACCTAATGGCAATATAATGTCTATATCCCCCATATACTGGGCAAATTTATATACTATTGTACGGCAATTTAGAGCTGGAAGCGGCCTGTCTATAGGTCTGCGGTCACGTTTAGCATCTACGTCCCACCTGCAACTGAAAGTGAACTTTCTGACTCCAAATGTGGCCTATTGTGTCACGGTATGGCACCTATCATTGTCACCTAATGGAAACAGCCTTTGTTTATGAGTTGGGACTGCTGTGACTTCAGACCATTAATTCATTTGCAGCAAATAATATTTCTGGGTATTTAATATTACTAGTTTCCAGTGAATAAGCTGCATGAATAATGGATCTCAATATAAGTATTTCAGGATTAGGTATCCTATTTATTTATTTTTTCTCTAATAGTAGTTAATACTGTGAAGAAATCAGAAGTATAATAAGTTATGTAACTTGCATGTATCCTGCCAATCTGAGATAACTAGATAGATTTTTTTACATCTGCCTGCTAAGCTTGCTTCCTAACTAATTGCACTTTATTGTATTACACTATGGATTGAGAAGGCTGCATGCCTTAAGCTGGCCATACCCTACGACGATTATCGATCCCAGCAGGGGGTGTCCCTATAAACAGGACAATTTCTCGCTAGGGAAATGTACCGTTATCGGCACCATACACCTCCTCTGCTGGGACTGATAATCCTAGCAGAAGGGGGGGGCCAGGGCTCTCGGTGCTGCTGCAGATCTATGTACAAAGCTGTTCCGGCAGCTCTTAAGTATATCTTCAAAGTTGTCAGAGCAGCATAGTGCATAGATCTGCAGCAACGTCTTGCAGGAAGTTGTACAGCTCAGTGCTGCTGCATATCTATGTACAAAGCTGCTCCGGCAGCTCTTAAGTATATCTTCAAAGCTGTCAGAGCAGCATAGTGCATAGATCTGCAGCAGCGTCTATTGCAGGAAGTTGTACAGATAGGGATCAGCTGAAGCCACACTTCACACAGCATGGCTTTGGCTGATCCCTGTCTGCACTACTCCCTGCAATAGATGCTGTCAGAGCAGCTTTGTACATAGATCTGCAGCAACATCTATTGCAAGGATAGGGAGCCTTTCAGCTTGCTGATTGGCTCCCTTAAAATATTGGGTGCTGGTGCCCGATTTAAATCAGACATATTTAAAAATCCAATAATTGTACCAGAGCATTTCTGGTGTTTTTATGTGTTGGAAGTTTTAAAAAAGTGATTCTGGCCATTAACTAGAGCGACTTTTGGCCTGATCACCTGATAATTGAGTGTTCGGCCTATAATCGCTCTAGTGTATGGCCAGCTTTAGTCACAGTGCTAACAGTGATTGGAACCAGGTCACTGTTCATGAAACACAGGTAATTGAAACCCAGTAATTTCTGTCAGTTCAAGGAACAGTTATTCCTCGGGAAGTAAAGATCAAAGCAATTCTTTGCAGCACAGATGGGCAACAGCCTGCATACAGAGCCCTCACCCATCAACTCCGCTCCCTCTGCCTGATAAACTCTTGGTTGACTCCCTGCATTTTGCAGCTTGTTTAATAAGAACTGAGGCAGTGGGTGAACTTGGTCATTAAACAGAAAATAAGACTCAATGTGTTTTTTTTCTGCTTTTGCCCAAAGCAGCCAACTTCAAATTTCTAAAAAGTTTTAAGTTAACCATATGTACAGTGTGAAGTACATTTTTCTATCTCTTTCCTTTTCTAATTTTTGTTTCATGGGGTGACATGTACATGATCTTTATTTTATGATATTATTTTAAATGCTTAATTATTGAGGTTAAGAGTATAATTTACCAGTTTAATAGCATATTAATCGGTCTGTAGCATCGCTACACATGGTGAAGAACAGGCCTGATGCAGGGCTGAGGGGCAGAGATGCTCAAAGGCTCTAGTTCGGGCGGCTGTACTGGAACACACTAGCCGGTGCCACTCGGCCAATTTCCTGTGACGACTTGTGTGTTCAGGAGTTTAGGCTCAGTTAATCCCCTGCAGTGGTGCTTACTTGTACTGCTTATCCAATCATCTGTCAGGGACTTGACAGCTGAGCAGGTAAAGTAAGCGCTGTTACAGGAGATCAGCTGAGCCGTGGCTCTGTTGATATTCTATGCCTTTGAAGCAGTACGCATTACGAAGTGTAGCTAGTGGAAGGGGAGCTTTACCTGGGGTGTTCAGAGACCCAGCAGCAGACCTGGCCAGGAATAGTATTTGTATAAGGTAAGTAATGAAGTTGTGCTTGTTTGCAGCACCTCTGCTTTCCTGATATGTTATCCCGTGTCCTTGCATAAAAGCTTCAATCAAAATCTCTGGGCTTTTGTGTATCTTGCTCCTGTTTATGCTTTATTTGCAGAAGGCTTAGCTATTAATGTTTGTTTTGTTTTTTTGTTTGAGAATGAATGTGTTATAAACATTTGCAAAGCATCTGTCATGGCTGACTCTATGCTCAGATTTATTATTAATGTTTTTCGGTAATGCCGTCTGTTTGCAGTGTGTAAGCTTTCCGCTAAGACATAGTATTCTACTTTGCTTGGGGGTGGGGTGGTGGGGAGTTAGGAATTTAATTGGTGTGTTCAATTGAAAATGAAGATTTGTGTCTTACTTAAATACAGCAAAATTATTCTGTATTTTGCAGAAAACCATTCAGCCCCTCCAGATGTTACCACATACACCTCAGAGCACTCCATACAAGTAGAAAGGCCACAAGGATCAACGTCACGGGTCACCTCCAAGTATGGGAATGCTGAACTTATGGAAACGGGTGATGGTGAGTACCAGTGGAATCCTGTGATAATCGTTATTCCCCATGCCAGCCTTGTGACTCAATTGTAAATTAAGAAAATAGATGTCCAGCACTGATGACAAGCTGTCAACTTCTGTTCCGTAATGTTCTGATGTCCAGCAAAACGCTGCTAATCTGAGCAGTTCCATATTGCCTGGTTTTAAGGGTTGGGTGGTTTTGGCCACACAGATGCCAAGGGGAGGGTGAGCACAACCTCCAGATGGTTTTGTGGGTAGTCATAAACCTGGCTCCTATCCTTCCTCTAGGACAGACATAGGTGGAACTGCAGCTGTTATACAGGTATACCTCCCTGTAAGCTCCAACAGCATATGCATATCTGATGGGACTTGTAGTGAGGCCCGGTGCTACCAATTGGAAGTTTTAGGCAGCTGCCTAGGGCACCAATCCTGAGAGGGTAGTATGGAGGTGCTCAGGGCTACCAATGCTGGCAATTGCTGTGGAACACACGAGCCGCCGCTCAGCTAAAGTCTTCAGTGTTCTTCCCAGAAAATTTTGCCAGCTGGGTGGTAATATAGATGGGTAGTGAACGGACCCTTACCTCAATAATTCCGATGCATCCTCACTTAAAACAATAATTTATCCTAATTCTGGATAGTGCCGTGTACATTGGGGCCATCTACACTGTATAATTTCCCCCTCCCCCTTTCTCTCACACCTATAGTTGGGAAAAAAATATCAGATTGTGTTGATACATTCCAATAGCAGCTCTATGACATGCGCGACCACGGAATGCAAAAGTAGGAAAAAGTATTCTTTATACTCCGTTCAGATTGCCTCAAAATACCGGCTTCTAAAGGCAATCTGAACGG
This sequence comes from Limnodynastes dumerilii, assembly GCA_011038615.1. Lineage (NCBI taxonomy): Eukaryota > Metazoa > Chordata > Amphibia > Anura > Limnodynastidae > Limnodynastes > Limnodynastes dumerilii. Next base: position 404,402 of record WWET01000430.1, on the reverse strand, counting down.
GCAAATTTCAAAAAGCCGGCTACTGAAAGAGTCGGTTAAAAGAAGGGTTTTAGCCGGGTCTGAACACCGGCTTTCAATAGCCGGGTTGGCGCGTTCAGACTGGGTTAAAAAGCCGGCTTTTTCATCAAAAAAGCCGGTGTTTTCAGCTCCGTCTGAACGCACCAATTTTAAATCTCCAAAATTCTGCCCCCTGCCTAAAAAGCCTACTTTTTAGGCAGTGGCAATCTGAACGTGGTATTATGTTAAGTCTGGATCCAGACTACTGTGAGCTATTAGGCGCTGAATAACATTACTCTTCCATCTCCCAGCCAAGACTAATACATTATCCTTATAAAAAATAATAATGTACTTTTATAATAATGTCCACATCAAATAACCCCAATAATAATGCCCACATCAACTAATAATAATGCCCCCATAAAATAATAACCCCAATGATAATGCCCACATCAAATAATAACCCCAATGATAATGTCCACATCAAATAATAACCCCAATGATAATGTTCACATCAAATAATAATAATGTCCACATCAAATAATAATAATGCCCACATCAAATAATAACCCCAATAATAATGCCCACATCAAATAATTATAATGCCCACATCAAATAATAACCCCAATGATAATGTCCACATCAAATAAAAACCCCAATAATAACTTCCACATCAAATAATAACCCCAGTAATAATTTCTACATCAAATAATAACCCCAATAATAATTCACACATCAAATAACAACTCCAATAATATTGCAGCCCATAAAACACCCCCCTGCCTCACACACAGTGTACCCAATAAAACATCCCCTACCCCACACACATAGAGTTGAGCCCCCCCCTACCAAACATTTAACACATTTAGTATGTGTAAAATAAATAGCCCTATTTCTCCCCAAATTCAGACCAAACTTAAAATATGAATATAAAAACCACACCAGTCCCCCTCCCCTTCCCACATCTATCAGTTTCTCCAGTGGCGCACCCAGGGGTGGGTTTCTGGTTGTCCAGAAACCAACGACCCCGCCCCCCCCATAATGAAAATGTGGCTTTGTGTGTGTCGCAAAAGGGGTGTGGCTTTGTGGCCATATGAGGCAGACTAACATGAATGATGATGGTCCTGGCCTGTGCTGCAATAGCGAAGCAGGTGGGAATGGTGAATGGGTCACAACAAATCAACAATGCATTGTTAGAAGTCAATTAGATCCTTGAGTGAGATTTTGATATGATTTATTACTAAAATTAACATTAGATCTGGGATAATGAACAGAACTTTTTATCCGGTTTTGTCACAAGAATTGTTTTCTAGAATTAAAAGAATATCTAACAAAAACAAAATATTGACAATTTGAAAGAGATTGTTGCATATTTGTAAACAGTTTTCAGTTAATTGGATGTTAATTATTTCAGAAAAACAGTTGTTTAAAATTGTGAGAAAATAATTAGTAGTTTGCCGCCTTCCAAAACACTGCAAAAGGAAAAGGAATGTTTCCAGATTCATGGACATTGTCTTCAGCGTGGTTGCATACCGCATGGCGCCTTATGAATAAACAATAACAATGGCCCTGATTCACACTTAAGTGTAGAGTATACGTGCGTATTTAACATGCGATCAGTTAAACTGCGCTTGCCCAGAATCCAAATATACGCACGGAAATTATGGCAGACTGATTCACAAACACGGACGTCTGACTTAGGACTGATGCTCGCATCGGCACGGAACGAGTCCCGCATGGGCGAGACTCTTAATGCAAATGAGCTGCACACGGGCTACTAATGTACAGTGGGGGCGTTCCAACAGAGTTAGGACTGATTCACAAGTGGGAGTACATTGCGTAAACTAACAAACACATGGGAAAAGTTAAGGTAGCCCTCAACCTCTCGTAAGTTGATGAACCGTATTGTTTGCTGTGAGGCCATGCGTCATCACTTACTTAGTTGAAACCAAACCTGCTGCGTGTTTTTAATCAATTGATGTGTTTTGAAATGAAACAAATAAAGGCTTGTTTTTACAATACTATGATGTTTTTACATTTTTTGCAAGACTTTAGCGTTGTAAAGGTGCCATTTTTTTGTTTTATTTTTTTTTAAGGTTTTTTTTTTAAAATTTTGTGACCAAACACCATTAGATTTACTTATTTATCTGTATTGTTTTTTTGTGTAGTTTTGTCTTTTTTAAATAAAATTTTTTATGATCTTTAGGAAATCTATATGTAGTGGAGCGTTGTATTTCTATCTTCATGCAGTGTGCATTTATGTGTTTCGTTAAGTATGTCTTGATTTTTTTTCTATTTCAAGTCGTATTTTTAAGGCTACTTTTGTTTACCTATGTTAATGAGTACTTGCTGTTTTTAAACAACAACAAAAATATTTACTTTTCAGTATCCTTATCAGTGCTTTTGAATCATAGGCCATTTTAAGCACATAAACTCACAGCAGATTTACAGCTAATAAATTTAGAGGACATATATAAAATAAATAAAAAATATACTAAAGTCAAATAAAATATAAATATATTTATTATCGGGTGTATGGACTATGGCATGACAAATATAAATGCCAGACTATTCTTTATGATCATTATTGTTAACTACAACCGTTTCATCCTCTATCCATTTATTGACTCTTAAGTCAGGCTTAAGTAAGCTCCTACTGTACGAGTTAAATACCATGCGGACATACATTAAGCATAATGCATGTTGGATCGGTTGATTTTTAATCAGGTTGAAAAATCATTTGACCCACCCAGGCGACAATGATTGGATGTTACCCACACTTATATAATAACAGGCAAACAGGACAGACAGAGGTTAGATTTAATGCAAGTTGGATAAGTGTTTACCCAGCTTAAGGTCTTAGGGTCTGATTCACAGATAAGAAGTTAATAGGTACGTGCAAATTCGCAAAAATAAAAGCACCTAAATGGCAAAGCAACTTCCATGACACTCCCCTCGTTCTCGTCCAAAGGGATATTTTAACTCTCCGTGCGTATCTTTGTGCGGATTTTGCTTAAGTACGTGCAGAGTTTGCTAACCTATTTAAATGCCCCCCCACACCTACTTTTCTTAACTTCCTACTTATGGAGTAGTGGCATCTCCCTTCTTATGGATCTCATAATGCATGGAGTTGAACTCCGTATGTAAAGGGTTTTCATGCATAACATCTGGATGATGCATATGCGATTCACAAAAATCTCCAAGATTCGCACACAGCATGCGTATTTTTAGGTACATTATTAAGTGTGAATCAGGTCTTTAATCTATATGGTGTAGAATGTCTATATCTAACAGTGTAGAGTGTCTATATCTAACAACTATGGAAGGCTATCGTCTTTTAAAGAACAATTAAGCCAACTTTTGTATTTCAGATAAATTTAATGTGCAGTTGCCTTGGAATCAGCAGACCTCAAATAACTCCTCTTGTGACCGAATCTAGACTTCCACAAACAAACACATGTCGGAAAACCTCTGCTTTTGTGTGTTTTGCATGCGCAGGCTTAAGCACTGTGATTGGAACACAAGCCACGTATTCCAGTGTTCCGTTCTTTAGAAACTTTTGCACGTGTTTTGACAGTGGAGTTGGTTTGCGTTCTCAGGTGGGAGGGATTTAGTATTATAAGGTGCCTTTCATGCACCTGTTTGCATTAACCTATAAATTGATCTGAGCAATACAGTAAGTGCAGGGTTTCAGTCTGCCGTGAGAGCCTCACTTCTTATCCATTGCCATTTGAAGTGAGGATGGATCGGATGTTTTAAGGGGTGGTCTATCTCTTCGAACTCCAAGCAAGCACAATCTGATCTCTGGATCTATTACTTGTTTATTAGCACATTGGGACAGATCCAGACCTATGTTTCCGTTACGATTCTTCGCGTAGCGTATTTACGCTAGCGTATATTCTATGCACTCCCCTAATCACTCCCCTCGTTCGTACGTACTTTGACCGCTTTACGCTTGCCAAACCCTACCTTAACTTTTCAAAGCGTAACTACTGACGTACGTAAAGCCTTACATAGGTGTCTCGTACATAGGTGTCTAAGCACCGCCCATACTGTATGATTCAAATGTCTCACCCCGCCTCCAAAGCATAATTACGGGTGTCGTATGGATGCTACGCCCCTTCGTTCGTAGTTACGCTGTTGATACGTGGCTGGTACGTATGTTCAGAGTTACATGGCGTAACATCTGCTGTGCGCATGCATACAAAACAGCGTTTCTACATCACTGGCTAGCGTCAATACCCTAGCGTACTTAGTTCTGCATGGGGGAAATTTAAACCAAGTTACACAAAATAGTGATTATTTTATAGGATACTACAAACAGTTGAATTATAGGCAGAGGTAATCCGCACATAGACCAAAAGGGAAAGTGCCCCAGCACACTGCCATTAACCAGGAACTATCTTGACGTCATCTTGACATATATATTGTAGCTGGAAACAATTACTTACATTTTTATACTTCATTTGCAATTCAATATAAAGGACTTTTATGGCCCCATATGAATATGATTGGAGTCAGAAATAATCAATATTGGAGTGCTTGTGTTCTCATACAATGGCCGATGATGTAGATGGCAGTGCCAACGACCAGCTTGCATTTGCCTGATTGTAGGTTACAGTGGGTTTTGCGGGGTCAGAATATCTGTATAGATTTTCCATCCTTGTCTGATTATGAGTGACTGCTCTTTCTTCATCTTGCCCCCTTCAAATAACCTAAGCAATGGAATGTAAAAGCTGATTGTCTGGTATTTGTTTAGGTTTGAGCCATGTTTGTAACTCTTGTGTCTGATCTTTAGGAGTCCCTGTAAGTAGTAGAGTTTCTGCCAAGATCCAGCAGCTTGTCAACACCCTGAAAAGGCCAAAACGGCCACCTTTACGGGAGTTCTTTGTGGACGATTTTGAGGAGTTATTAGAAGGTAAGTAAGTAGAAAAACCTCATGTCTACTCTTTTCAATGTAAAAAAATGTTCTCTCTTTCACACTATAGAAATGGAATAAAAGGGAAATGACTGTATAGTTAACTACAACTGTAATATTATAACTATTATAGTTTTAAACCAGTTTTTTTTATCACATACATGTGAAATAGTTATATGTTTTAACTCAGCCAAACCCCGGCACTCTACATTAATACACTTCCAATAATAATAGCATTCACAGCATATGTCACTATTGGTAATAGAACAGGTCTCAATCTAAATGTCACTTAAATTTATTGAACATGCTATGCCTTCCAACCTAAAAGCCCCCCCCCCCCGCTGCAAGCTATACATATCTTTCGTGGTAAGCACCATTTTAGTTGCTGTTCTTTGAACCCTCGCTTTTATGTGTCCTTTTAGAGATATGGGGCTGGGTCCAGACTTAAGTAAGTGCTTGAAATGAGTTACTCCTGGGCTACACCATGTTGATTGCAGGGAGAGTCATATTTAATGTGTTGCAAACAGTATTAGAGTTGAGAGGTGATGTTTCCTAACCCAAGTCTAAATAACAGTGTGATAGTAAGGCTGGTCAGTATCTGTGTGCAGTAAACAATTCAAAGCTATATCCCTGCATGCATAGAATACAATTAACTTGACTCCCCCTGCAATCAACATGGTTTAGCCCAGGAGTAACTCATTTCAAGCACTTACTTAAGTCTGGATCCAGCCCATGGTTTCCAAAACTATACGCAGTATTCCAGGCAAGGTCATGCTAATGACCTGTAAAGTGGAATCACTACTTCTCTCTTTCTGTTATTAATTCCTCTCCCTATGCAACCAAGCATCTGACTTGCCTTTCTCATTGCTTGGTTTCATGACATATTGTTTAATCAAACAGTGAACTAATAAAAAATCATAACACAAATGTGGCAGGCAATGAATGGAAGGGAGCTACACAGTCTCTCAGGACTTAACAGGACGAAAAAAGTTTCCTTTTTGCTCTTTGCTTTAGTTCGGTACATGGCTGACCTACCAGTGTGGCTGTGTGTGTTACTTAGAAAACCTCAGGGATAAATACTCATTAGAATACATTTGAATTAGCCTATTTAAATGTAATCCTTGTTGTAATAGCTCTCTAATCTCAGGTTTTGCATCTCTCTGAGACGCTTCAATGTTTTCCAGGAGACACAGAAATCACTCAATGTCATTTCTTAATGAATTATTTATTTACCTTCACAACAAACACCAGATTAGGCCTCTCTAGTGAAATTTCATATTTTAAGGTGACCTGTAATTTAGATGTAAATACCGGCAGCTATTCTCCTAATACTGGATCTTTGGATCCTAAAATCTGATTGCACTGCATTCTGAACGCATCTGTACAAGCCTTTGGGAACCACTCCATCCTACCTTAATAGTTTAATTGACCCCCACCTAAAATAGCGACGAATCAGATCGCTCAACAGTCCGAATTCCTGCCTATGCTTTTACCTGTAATACCAAATCCCTCCCATTTGTGAGCGCAACCCACCTTGCTTGTTGAAACCTGATGTAAGCATTTTAAAGACAGTATCACTCATTATCACAGTGTTTGCGTGTGCTTATTGCAACAGCGGACCATTGCCTTGTACTAGTCCAATAACTAACAATAAAGCTGATCATTTGTTTTTAGAGCTCATATATCGTTAGCTAGAACTTTAAATACTATTAAATGTATACAGCGTGGATTCAGTCCTTTGTCACTATATATTGCAACCATATGATACTACAATAGAAGCAGCTTGGTGGTTTTGTTCAGTTAATTGATAGGTTCCTTTCACCTTTTTGTCACTTGTGATAGCGTGCAGTTCTTCTGATGGTGCCTCTCTCCATTGCATAGGCTCATTTCATGTGAATGCATTGACACACTTGCACCAGGAGAGATATTCATGTGTTCTATATACTGTAGATATTATTCAGTACAGTGCATTCTAAGATACTCCGTAATAGGTTTTATGACATATTTGAACACCTGGCTGCTAAAATTGGCTTACTGTCACAGATCCAATAACTGAATTGGCTCAATTTGTCACTGTTACCCTCATGTACTGGAGGTATTCAGAGCCAATAAATATTATTTATTATCTGGCAGAGCACTAATATCATAATAATCTCCCTTTCTCCCCATAGATTTATTTAATTACATGGTAAACAAAATCACCACAGTAATATTGTGTCTGCCTGGCGTCCGTTCCCTGTGTTTATATTCTCATACGCTGGCGACAAAATGCAACATGCACCACAAATTTCTCTTTAATGGATGTTGTAGAATTAAAAAATACATTTTTTTTTATGGCGACTGAACCTTAAATACAGGCAGGTCTATAAAATACATGATTAAAGCCATCAAGAGGCAGCATTCTATTCCCTTTACTATAACAGTTCATAACACACAGTGGAAACTAACCCTTGTGCTGTCCGGCATGCAGCTAAGGGCATTGATGATCTCTGCTGTAGTAACCTTGTGTCTGTCACTCTGCTTTCTTTCAAGTTCAACAGCCAGATCCAAACCAGCCTAAACCAGAGGGTGCGCAGATGTTAGCCATGCGAGGAGAGCAATTAGGAGTAGTCACAAACTGGCCTCCTTCGCTTGAAGCAGCGCTGCAGCGATGGGGAACTATATCACCTAAAGCGCCCTGCCTTACCACTATGGATACCAATGGGAAACCACTCTACATCTTGACATATGGTAAGGAGCGAGAATTATTCACGTTGGTTGGGGACAGCTGACGAATAGTAATCTTTGCACCTCAATTACTGAAACTTGAACACTGAGTTTTAAGAAATATATGGGAGCAGTCACATGGTCAGCACCGGATGAGGTGCTCCTCAGTGGAACGTCAAAATGTAGACTTATTCATTGTTCATATACTAAATTGTTTCCATTTCTTGTCTGTTTAATTCAGTGTTTTAATGAACTGATGCTGGTGCTCTGTGATTTTTAGGATTTTTTTTTGTGAATATCTAAGCGTTAAGGGCTATTGTGTTTAAAGGCTGTTGGACATCATCAATATTTTGCATGTGTATGCATTGCTATGACTTTATTATTCATATTAGATATTCCATTGTATTGCTTAAAATATTTACACAGACCTGAAAACAGAAATCCCTCCCTGAAATAATCTCCTGCACCGATATACAGACTCGCAGAGCGCCAGTGTACAATTCATATGTTACAACATTATCCACATTGTGTTGCCTGTGAGGTCAGAGAGGTCCTATCTAAATCAGATCAGTTAAAAGAGCTGATTCATGTAGCTTAATCCTTATGCAGCTATTAACACAATCCAACCTGCACAATGCCCAGCAGCACAAGCCTATACATATGCAAATGCTAGCAAATCTATGCTTCAACCTATAAAACCATGTGGGCTAATGACATGGCAGTAACAGAGAAAGGGAATAGTACATGTATACGGCATATACTTATATAACTAATATAACTATATTGCTAATGCATTTATCAGTATAATAACACATTTTAAATTCTAAACTGTTTAAATGCCAAAGTTGTGTGATTCAAATACTTTATAAATTCAAGTATTTGTCACTGGTGGAACCTTATCATCCCTTCCCCTCCCTTCCCCAGAGGCTAACCCTAACTCTCTCCCTAAACCTAAAATTCACCGGAGAGGTTACTCACCTTCGGTGGTCTGACGGCGTCGCTTCTGAAAATGAATGGGTGAGTAGTATGCCAATCTTATACTCACACCTTCATAAAAAAAAATCTAAAATAGCTGCCATTCCAAATACAGACAGCCGAAAAGAAACTTTCTTCTGTCTCTACTTCTCAATGACAGCCATCGATGCGGGGGACTCCCATAGCTTATCAACTTCCTGCTTACTGATAAGTTTCACTAATGGCACAAGGTCTTTTTTATCCAGCATTCCCTTGCTCAAGGGTCATCAGAAATTAGCATTTTAAGTATGATTTCCTTTTTTAGGTCCACAAATATTGGTCTTTTCCTTCAGCTTTGGGAAGCCAAGGTATATCACCATACAATACTTTGTGAGGTCCTTAGATATTAAAGGCTAATTGAATTTATGTTAGAACAATTGGAATAGCAGTGCTATAAATCAAAGCAAAACGTCCTTATTCATGGTGAAAGCTTTTTCCTCGTGTGATTTAACTTCAAAGCAACTCCTGCAAAATATTGTACTGTCCCTCTGGTATTCACGTTAATGGGGCATCCCTTTCATGCAGCTTGTTTATTTGTGTTTTGTGTAAGTCATTAAGTTCTCTGACTAATAATGTTTGATAACAAACTAATAACTCATTTAGAAAGCGGTATAGTTACAGGTTACACAAAGTTTTAGATTGCCCATAGGACTTAAGCTTGGTGCACACTTATCCAATCCTTCAGGAATTCAGGTGCCGACCAGACATAATCCTACATGAGACCAGGGTGGCTGATACAATATCCGATCCACACATAAACACTTGTCCCATTATTCAGCATACCTTCCATCTGCATCTACTGATTCTGTCACCTCACACAAACTTTGGCTTGGCAGCTGCCGCTCACAGACATATATACATAAGATCGGGAGGTGAATTGGACAAACCAGTCACAGGAACATACACACTTCTATTTTGGTCTGGTGATTGGCAGTTGGGGCTCCTTGGATAAAGCCAGGGGTCATGTAAGCATACATACCTTTTCCACTGTCTGATAAACTGGTGAGTCAGAGGTCAGATGTACTGGTTGCTGTTTCTATAGAACGGAGATCACTGTGAGTCTGGCCCGTATTCAGACCTCCATCTTCTGTGCCCGTCCGTCCGTAACTAACCGACTGAAGTTACTTTGTATGCGTAGTAATTTTTGTACGCTATCTATATAGCGTTTCGCTACATAGACTGCATACACGCTTTCTTTAAGACTGCGTGTACGCAATTTACGTAGCGAGACGCTACATAAATAGCGTACAAAATTATTACGCATGCCCAGTAACTTCAGTCGGTTAGTTACGGACGGACAGGCACAGAAGACGGAGGTCTGAATACGGGCCTCTGTCTTTATTGGGTGATGGTCATTAGGAGGCTACATGCATTTTATAGAGGTCACTATACATTTATATATCTTTATGGTGAAACAGTAGTCAGTAGTTGCTGTACATGAATGTAACTTTTTAACATAACACTTGTTTATTGGGTATACATAACCCAACCTACGTTATATATTTACACTGCTCTTATTAAGGTTCTGTGTTAATCCTGCTACTTTTTGCAGGGCCATTTTAAGTTCCTAATGCATTTCTTATATGATATATTTTTGAGGCTTTCTTTGCACTCTGTTCACCTATTTCCTAGTGAAACTATACAAGAAAAACCACCCTGTACTTATAACGGAGGTAGACAGCAGGTAGTAGCGGCAGGTTGAAGCATGCATTTTGAACGTGTACACAAATGCCCAAATCTGATTGACTTGTATTTCCACAACTTGTATGCACAGCTGGCTTAGCTCTACTATAGACTTCTCTTTATAAGCTGTGTAACGGTTCCCAGTCATATAGGGAACCCAGCAGCAATTATTATTTGTGATCCACACAATGCAGTTGCCAGCACAAAGGGCTTGTTGCAGACAAAAGCTTCATTTTGGCTGCACCATTCCCCGTTACATTTTTAAAATCAGCATTCAGAAACGGGTACTACTTTCAATGGCCCATTTTCGGAAAGGGACTCATTCTGGTTAGTGTTAGACTGTGGGATAGGAAGGATTAGGGCTAAGCCGCGGAGGCCGGAGGGTTAGGATCAGGGTCAGGCTGCGGGAAGGGGATGGTTAGGGTTAATGAAACTCACCTTTCTGTGATCAGCAATTTGAAAATCCTCCGCTTTCATGTATTAATATGAGAGAAATAGAACGTGTATCTTTAGAACTTACACCACTACACATGAGAACCACACAGTCAAACATGCAGTTAATGATTCGGATGTTGGGTGACCTATATTTGCACCCATGTTAATCTAAAAATAAAATAAAGCAATATGGTTTAACTTTATTAATTGCAGACTTAGAATGGCCTTTCATGAACTATATAAAATATTTTGATAAAAAGTAATTTTTGAATAAGATAGAATATTTAGTGTCCTGTGATTGTAAATATTTGGGAAACAGTGAGACGTGTCCTCTCTCTTAAGTTTACATAAGTAGGGGACACCCTTAGTTTCCCTTTGCTAAATTTATGCCTCTGGCTGTAATGACACTTGCAACAAAGCAGACTCATTTCATCTGGAACATTGTTCCGTTGGGTCTCTCTTTCTGACTACTGTTTTAATGGCTGATCCTAATCTCCACTTTCATTATGCTGGACCGGATTCAGACCCCCGCATGCTTTCCGTGTGCGCGGGGGTCTGAAATTACACGAGACAGAGGGGAGTTCACAACCCCTGTCACTCCCCTCTGTCCTACGGCGCCATAAGCCTACCTTACTGTACACTTACCATGCTTCCCCCCGCCCGCTTTAGCGGGCGGAAGTGAAGCACAGCCCATTTCCTCGGAACTAAGTTCCGTCCGATTGCTGCTACGCTAGGGTTACTATTTTACTAATTTTACGTCAGCACCTAGCGTAAAATCGTTCGCGTACATAGGTCTGGATCTGGCCCATTGTCATTACGCTTTTTAGCTTCATATAATCTGAACTTTATTTCTCTGGCAGAAAAAAATGTACTTTTTCATTTCCTTCAGAGAAATTACTTAGAAAAAAGGAGTATTTAGGGAATTGGGATATTACCTCCATTTAACTATTCTATATTAAATTATGCATTTCATTTAAAACGGTCTCAATTCTGTTTTATTACACACATTTAAATAAGAATATATAGACCCTTTATATGCAGGGAGCAAAAATGAAAAAACAAATGTCATTAAAACCTCTGTTCACGTCATAAAAATTCAATAAAAATCTAGCAACAGAGTTGAATAATGAAGTTAAAATGAAATGTAAAACAAAAGTAATTTGTAAGTAAACCTTGGTCTTATGTAAGATAACGCAAAGCATGTGTGACACAAATAACTGCTAAATACCTTTGTTACTAATAAAAAGGCCATAATGCAAAGCAGATCTGTGAAGTGTTAGCATATAGTGAATGAAAAGCTCGTTCTCAGGCTTGATCACTATTTCTTTTCCTTCTTATGATACTTTCGACTTGGATCTAGTTTGGCTGGACCTCCTTTTTGTCTATGTACTATACACCCTACCTAATATCCTTTTAGATAATCAGAATGGTTTAAGCAGGAGATAAAGGGGTTAGATGCCCTGCTCACTCATGTAATTAGCTTTGTGTGAGCATGTGGTCTGAAATGTGATGGCTCTTAGAATTTAATTTAAGATTGCGGCCCCTATTTAGCGATTTTTACTACTGCGCATGCGTAGTCATTTTGTACCGTAATCTACGTATCTTTTTCTTGCGTAGATTGCGTAATTGCGGTCTGAAAGACTGCATTTATGCAATCTACGTAAGAAAAAGATATGTAGATTACGGTAAAAAATTACTTTGCATGCGCAGTAGTAAAAATCGCTAAACACCGGACGTATGTGTTATACGTCCGGTACTCTGAATACGGGCCCGCGTTCCAAAAAGCAGTCCTTAAGGCTCCCCAATAGTGCATGTTTTCCAAATTTGCTTGTTGGAGTACAGGGATGTGCATTACTTACTATGTAAAAGATAGAAGGAGGTATCATTATATCACTTGTTCTGTAGGGAGAGCTAGAAAACACGCACTAGTGGGGAGCCTTGAGGTCCGAGTATGGGAACCACTGCCCTATGAGAATGACTATTGACATGTACACACTATACCAATGTACCAGCAGATCTTCATTTCTCCTAACCATCCGCTAAAACAATTGTGACTCCATAACCACTGTACAGATATCTGCCTATACTGCATAGAAGACAGCCAGAAAAGTAAGACAGACATTCATATCTGTATAAACTATTCCCACATTTGATCGACATGATTTTAGGAAGCTTATAAACCCAAATAATCGGATGCATCCTTTCTTATCACTACAAATCAAGAGTTGAGGTAAGTAGGATAGCAGGGCAGGTGATAGGCTGTTTATAGGTCGCCCTGCAAACTTTAAACTAGCGCCTTCCTGATTAACAACTTTACATTATACTTAATAGATTATAGTATCCATGTAAGCAACATTAACCACAAGAAAAGAAAGCAAATCATAGTCACTACCATACAATCAGCATCTTAGTGTCTGTTATACAATTCCCACTTCATCCTAAACACTTCCACACAATACAGACTATATATCTTAGTGACAGACATTATCCTAGTTACCGCTATACCATACAGGCCTCTATACAATACAAATTGCAATCTTCTGACCACTGTACAATAAATTCAACATTGTAACCACAATGCAGTTAAAAAAGGGCTCACTGTGTAATAAAAAGAGAAACATTTGTAAACACATTGCAAAAAAGCAAAGCCTTTTAAGCGCTTACTGTTATCCAGTTTGTTTATATCCATCCAGTCTCTTACCCTGTGTGTATCCAGTCTTCCAATATTTCCCCCAGGTGTGTCTCCAGCCCTCCAATATTCCTCCTTATGTGTCTCCAGTCTCCCAATAAACTCCTTCATGTGTTTCCAGCTTTCCAATATTCCCCCCTCATAAGTCAAAAATTTTGTGACAAAAGCAGAGACATATCTAGGAAGTGGACATGAATTTTGTGAGCTATCACAATATCAACAATTATATAACTTGGCCACACTTGGAAAGAAATGGGGGAAATCTTAACCACGTCCTTTACAATCTGTTCAACATGGGAGAGGAGGTTAGAGATATAGTAAATAATACACGTGTTGGCATCAGTAAACTTTTATTGAAAGTTCAGAAATAGTTAAAGAAAAGGGGAATAATACAAGGGGAACAAATGTTCCAGCAATGGTTATAGATGGTTGTTTTAGAAGCAACCAGCAAGTGACCACATAAACATCACAGTGTTTTGGTTAGTTGAGGTTCCATCAGAAGTAAGGGGGGCAGAAATGGAACAGATAAGCGACTGTTCCTACATGTGTCTTTACTTATAAACGTTATGACATAATGCATATAAAATAAGTGTACAGCAGTGCTCAAACTAATTTTTATGTGATGAACGGTTATCTGCTGCACATTTCATGAAGTGCACTGATATATTTCATATTGTACAGAGATTTGTCTCCCCATTTTTGCCATTTGTGTAGACCCCTGCTGCTTAAAACTTGCTCTGTGTTTGTGATGCGATAATAATTCTACAACTCATAAAAGACATTCACCTTCATTCTATTCTGTTGTGAAATGAGAAAAGATGAGACCTTCATACCATCCCTTCCTGTCAGATATCTGTTTCTTGACTCATGTTCTTAAATCTACATCCATTCATATTTTTACACTGAAGAGATGTCAGCTCAATGAATCTCATTTCGGAAAGTTGCTTTCAGGAGTTATTACTTTGCACGGTGTATTTCATCCAACTACAGACTCAGACTTCATTTTGCTGTGACATAAACAGAAGAATATATATATATATATATATATATATATATATATATATACATGTATTGTGTGCTTTTTGTGGCCTCGTTAATTAGTTATGACTTGAAACTAATTTTAAATGGTTGAATCATTCCTGTGTACATCTTTATTACCAGTAGTTTTCAGTTATACTTATATTTACTTGTGTACTACATAGAAATCCTCAGTGGAATTCCTGTTCTCACTCAGAATCTCACTCCTCCAATCACAGCTCTGTATTTGCTCATCCATCCCCAGTGGTTCATGGGCTAGTTAGAGTAACAGAGCAGCAGGAAGGAAGAATTCTGCTTCTGTCTTTATGCTCATATGTGGTTAAATCATTGCATCTGCTGTAAGTATCAGGTGTAACCAGGCCTTAGACAGCAGCTGTACCACCTTTTGGATAATATGCCCCTGGTTGTTGTATATAGTGTGTGACATTATAAATAAAATAATCAGTATATTTTATAACATATAATTGCATGTGCCTTATAGTTTTCATAATCTTAACTACATGGTGGTTCAAGATGCAATGACATTTTTTTTTTAATATGACTTTTTATGTGAGCATATGTGGGGCATCTAATTGGAGGGTTGAATAATGACTGTTGAATAATACTGTTGTATTAGAAGTCTTCCTATTGGGGCAGAAGCCTGGAGGGGTGCATAGCTACCCATCTTATGGCACACAACTATCCCTTACATCTCCAAACAAACCACTCTGTAATTGTCATGTGCCCCAATGGTAAATGCTTATGACACTTGCTGGAGCGGCAGTGAACAGGCCACACCTCAACCTTCCTATCTGACAAAGGTGTCAATGATGAATATACGGAAACTTCCCTGTCTTATTTGTGACAGTTTGGATAATGATTTATATTTGTTCCCAACCTTTGAATGGATGCCTCCATTATCCTCTATTACACATCCTATTCCTCATAAATTTCCAAAGAATTACACTAACAGAAGAATAATTGACTGTTTTAAGTTTTCTAGTGTCCTACCCCCAACCTGTGAAATACCTTATACATTGTATTTTTTTTTATTGTTTATACACACCAATTGAACGTTGCTGCCTTTGCAAGATTTTCAGATTTATTTTCTTTTTAAAAAGCAATTTAATTCTTTTTTTTTTTTTTACACCAGGTAAACTATGGACCAGAAGTATGAAAGTTGCCTACAATATTCTTCATAAGCTGGGAACAAAGCAAGAGCCGATGGTCCGGCCTGGAGATAGAGTAAGATCCATGTTCTCTACTTAGTTGGAAAATGAAAGACTTAACGGGTAGAAATAGCCCTGGAGGTCTATCGTGGAGGTGACCGTTTCCTTAGATGAGCCATTATGCAACTTATGAACGAGTGACATCATCGTGTCAAATCTCATAACTCTTAAATAGATGAGTTGTTATCCTCAAGCATAGTCGTCCAGTCCACACCATGTCAGGGCCTGCTGTGTATATGTCCAAGCTGGTTAAGAATTAAGAAAGATGCAGATTTTCCTCATGGTCACAAGCCATCATGTGAAATAATATTGTTCTACTCTCTTTATATTATCAGGTCTCTTATGATTACCATACACAGGGAAAATTATCTATCACAGCAGGAGGAGGCCCAATAAAAGGGAACAATTTCCCGCCAGGGAAAGATCCCGTTATCGGTGCCATACACCTCTCCTTTTGAGACCGATTAATTCTAGCAAAAGAGGGAGGCCTCAGCAATGGGAGGAGCCTTTCAGGTAGCTGATTGGATCACCTTAAAATATTGGCCACTAGTGTCCAATATAAATGAAGCATGTCAAAAAATCAAATAATCGCACCAGAGCGCTTCTGGTATGTTTATTTGCTGTTTGACTAAAATAATTGGATGATCAGGCCAATATTAGCTCTAGTGTATGGCCAGCTTTAGACAGAGAATTTGAGCTCCCTCGTTAGTGCTTTTAATGTGACTTTTTTTTACTAGTCTGTCCTCTGCTATCATATTAGTCATAATTTGCTATGATAATATACAACAATGGGATCTCTAAGTAATGGTTGGTGATGGAAATGATTTACTCTTACAGGTTAAATGAAAACAATATGAGCGATGAAATTAATTAGCTTGCAGTTTTCCAGCAACAAGTAATAATGTTCTAAGAAATGCTTCCATAAAGCAATAGTTCATCTGGCGTAGTTGCAGAATAGTGCATTTTGTAGCATTATGATTATAACTCTGTTGATGTAGCTGTGGACTCACTCAGTTTTTAAATTG
>WWET01000430.1:360417-387473 GCA_011038615.1 Limnodynastes dumerilii | reverse complement strand
ATATATATAAATAAAAAGATGACACAGAGGTCTCTCCACTCCACTTCTTCCACACAAAATGCAGCAAAATGTCAGTGCACTGTAAAGGCGTAATTATGTTTTAACACATAGTAATTTCACAGCTCTGTTCACTGAAAGGACAGGATTTAGCAAGGACTTATACTGCAGATGGAATTCATACGGTCACTTTGCATTTTACATTGCTTGGTCTCAATGGTATGAATCTGGTATAACCATTTAACAATTCGCTATTTCCACACAATGTGGGTGTAAAACCAGCAAAACCTTTAATTTCCTTTAGAAAAAGCAATTCTAAAGATAACATTTTAATTACTGCTCTGTCCATACATATGGCTCATATTTAGATGTGTGTGTACAGTGTGTGTGTGTTATAATCGGTTTTGTCTATAACATTTCTTTACAGTGAAGGTTAAATATTCAGACTTGATTTGGTCATATACACATAGGCTACAATGAATTATCTCATCTCAATATTAGTATTTTATGGTTTAATATTTAAATAAAATAACATTTTTATATTATGTTAATATTACCAATATAAGATATTTAAGAATAGTGGGCCCGATCCAGACCCACGCACGCATTACGTGCATGCGATGGTCCGTAAGTACGATCGCGTAATGGTGAGTGCACGCCTCCTGCACTCCCCACTCAGGGTAGTAAATCTGGACACTTATGTGTTCAGATTCCTAACTTAAGTATTACGACTAGGTCTGCGCCCATGCGGCCACAGACATAGTCGTAACGGGGCTTCCCCCCGCCCTGCTGCCCTCATTGAAATGGTTATCCCCTTCTATATGGCGAGGATTAAGCCACTATAAGGGAAGGGTCTGCCCCTTCCCCATAAGTACTGTCGTAATGTAAGATAGTACTTACGCTAAGGGAACATCTGCCGTGCGCATGCGCAGATGTTCCCTGACAGTGAATTTACGCAAATGGCTTGCATAAATTCACTGTCGTTCGTAGGTCTGGATCTACCCCAGTATTACTACAACTCATTTTTTTTCATTTCTCTCCAAATATGATTTATCCAAAGAGCAGAAACCGCTATAACCAAGTCAATAAATGTTCCCGATATACTGTATATCTGAGATATGTGTAATGGTTATTTCTTTTCATGTACTTATTTGCTATTTTATATTACACCTGGAATTCTCTTTAAATGTTATTTTGTCTCTTTGTGAACCGGTTTGTGTTTTTAGGTGGCCCTCGTCTTTCCAAATAATGACCCTGCTGCCTTTATGGTAGCGTTTTATGGCTGTCTATTAGCTGAAGTTGTTCCTGTTCCCATTGAAGTGCCACTTACAAGGAAGGTGAGGTGCTGTACCCCTATGGCTGCCTGTAGCAGTGTGTGTACAATGCAAGCAGCAGAGCCGTAGCTAGAGATTTTAGCGCCAGGGGCAGAAAGGAAAATTGGCGCCCCAAAACTTGAATCCGTAATTTACTTAGTCTTAAAAATGACTTAATGGCACCCCGCTTTGGCTTTGTGCCCTGGTGACCACCCCTAGAACACACCTAACCGTTGTTTCTTCCCGTTTATTCATGTGCATTTCTTATGATCCTGCGTTTAGCGGTTTGATATAACACTGGTTTATTATCCTAAGTTGTCAAAGGAAAACCAGTTCTGTATGATAGGAGCCCCAATGAAGAACATCTGGTGCATGCATGCACACTATCATACAGAAGTCAAGTTTGTGCAATGGGTTTCATGTAGGGTGGATATTAAGGTAAGGGGGCAGCAGAAGTAGGATCCGGACGATGCAGATCTGTGCAGGGATTTGGACATGAAAGTGAGAGAAATGACAATGGAGTTCACTCTCCTCTCACCAGTGGACTTACTGATCTCAGCGCATATGGAGGATGCACGGAGGTCAAGATCAGGTCCTAAATAAGCACCATGGCCACCTTACATTTGTTGGACGTACGGGGGGCGTTCAGGCGTGGGGTCAGAGCATGCGTATGCAAGTTACGCGCAATGTGCAGTTGAAGAATATGTAATTGTGCAGTCACATCAACCTGCACTGGTCAAACTCTGGCACAAGTACATGGGCACACATTACAGATGCTGAATGATCTCTATATAAATGTACACATAGCGCATCATTGCACGCTAACTGCATCATATTCTTACCAATGCCTGTATTATACACTGGAACTTTACATCAGACAATAAGACACAGTATCAGGAGTAACATGAGGCTACTTCAGTTCCTGTAAATGTGCATAAATAATTAAGAATACCCTCCAAAGCAATGTACTAATGCTGCTCACCTGGACAGCCAGCTCTGGTGAGTCATGAAAGCGTCTTCTATCCAATGCTTCCTGCTCTCTCTTTCCTCTAATGTTTATTTTCATTTCTAGCTGCATTATAGCAGAGGTAGTTCTATAGTGTCTAGATTAGGAGATTATGACTGTGTTGTTTGTGCTTAAATCACAATTCAAATAAATCATATAAATAATTAGCGCTGGATTTGTTTCAATTTTTTTTTATATATTCTTTTTTTCAAGTTGAAGACAATTTGAACAGTTAGAAACATTGTATGTACAGTAGTTGTATAACATAAAAGGGTGTACAACAATGCTGGCTTTATCAAACTACCTCTCTTAAGAGGTCTTCTACGATATACATCGTCGATGAAAACAACTATTGAGTTTTTACATTTTTAAAGACATGGGGTAAGAAAAGGATAGGAAAGGGGGGTAGTGGGTGGCCCAAGCAGAGATGTGTACAGAGGGGTTTCTGTTTCTATTTTTAAGCCATACATTTATAAAGTCACTCTGCATTACATAGCTGTGGAATTAACTTTACTTTCAATCCTCGGAGCGGAGATTGGCGCTGCAGGGCTGACAGAAGCCTCAGTCTCCTCGTAGCCTGCAGCTGAGGAGATGACTAACAGAAAGATTATTTAAAAAATATGCATCCTGCAGCAGAGACGCGCTCGCTCAAATCTGCCTCTGCACTTTCTACAGTGTTACATTGGCGAGTTACATGTTATCCCTTTTTTATATTTTATTTCTAATGACCAAAACAGAGTAAAAAAGGAAGATCATAGTTGGTATATTTATTCTGCTTTGTATATTCCATGAATGTATAAGTCCTTATGTATGTATATGTAATGTTTGGTGGTCTCTCCCTCATCAGGATGCTGGAAGCCAGCAGATTGGTTTTTTGTTAGGAAGTTGTGGGGTTACCGTGGCCTTGACTAGTGATGCCTGCCATAAAGGACTGCCAAAGAGTCCAACAGGGGAGATACCACAATTTAAAGGTGAGGATCCGCCATGATCATGTGACTAGGAGCATCTTTGAAGCTTGTTGATATTATTTGTAATATATTAGGTGTCCCTCTTTACTCTTTTGTATTTGTTGTCTAATGTAATAAAATGAGGTGTAAAAACAGGAATTCTTCTCTATGGATCGGATCTAGACTTCTGCCGGCACTGTGTTTGGATCCAGCCTTCCATGCGAGGCCACTGAATTCTGAGGCCAGAACCCTACCTTAAGGTTTTTAATCTGTCCTCAATTAAAATGGAATGGGGATTGGGGGGTTGTAGGGCACACTTATACTGTAAAATGATCCCCAACTTCTCCCCCTTGCGCTCAAACCCCCCTCCCCACCATTGGAGAGCATAGCTCTCTGAGTCTCATGGATCCAGATGCGAGCGCCGTGATCGAAGCAGTGCAAAAAGCAAGCGGTTTCTGATACTAGCGATCTAAAAATGCACCTTTTTCTTAGGTCTGGATCCGGTCCTATATTATCTTATTTTTACACTTCCTTTATCTGTATTTTATTAATCTTGTGCTTCTTCACCACAGTTGATGTTGTGTTATAACAGTTTTTACTAAAGAATTATGATACAATAAATCACAATGTTTGTGTATATAACAATTTGTGTGTTTTTTTCTCTCTTTGTTTTGTGTTTTTAAAGGTTGGCCAAAGTTGCTTTGGTTTGTGACAGAATCAAAGCACCTCTCTAAACCTCCTCGTGATTGGTTTCCACATATCAAGGATGCAAATAATGACACTGCCTACATAGAAGTGAGTGCTGGGTTCTACATATTAAGATAATGTTTCTTTTATATAAATACCACTAGTTATTGTTTACTTCAATCACCTACTTATAGCTGAAATACATGTATTTATAGGTTGTCTTCTGTATGTTAGTGACACCAAGGTTCTCTGATCCCAACTCTGACCATAGTTAATACTATGTGTTTTACTAATTTGAGATTACATTTGGATTATTTATTGCTACACTTGAGGCTATATTTACTAAACTGCAGAAAAGGAAAAGTGGAGATGATGCTTTAGTATGTACTAGGAAAATGAGAGCTAGAATCTTATTGGTTGCTATGGGCAACATCTGCACATTTCCTTTTCCGCAGTCTAGTAAATCTAGCCTTGATCTTATCATTAAATGTTAACAATGGGAGGGTGTTGTTATTTCTGAAGTACACATTGTATGAGCATATTTTAGATTTCATTGTCTTTGTCTCAGTACAGATACATGTATAAACTTTTCATTTATGATGTTTAAATTAAATTTGAAGTTAAGGCTTTATGAACTAAACATTTACCATTCTAACAGAACGTATAGGAGACAGTGTTGTGTTGCATTTATATGAATTGGGGAAGGTTAAGTAAATAGTGACTTTTAGGAAATAAATACTTTAACCAATTACAAACTACTGTGATTGGTTAAATAAAGCTTTCATTTCAAATTCATTTTAGATGCTACTTTGATATTATCATGTTGAACTGAAATAGAAGTTTAGCCAAATATAAAACTTGTGGTAAGTTTAGTGCGTGTAAGTTACCTTGAATTCCAGCCAAGTGGACATAAATCCTGTATATTTATCTCTAGTAGAAAAGATTTTCTCCAAACTATTATAAAAATCAATCCGTCTAAACCATTCTGAACAGAGCTTTGTCAGATCTCCAGTGAACTGCAACAGCTTTTGTATCATCAAGTGTTATAGAAGTTATATTTTATATTCTAAAAAAAAAAAAGGCTATTGTTGTAAGATGTATTGGTTGTGTAATATAAAATATGAAATTGTATTTCCACCATGTATGAATTAGGGGATTCCGTTCGCTGCTATGAAAGTCGACAGCTATCTCTATTTAGAAAATCTGACTAATATCGCTTTCACAACCTTGAAAAAACCCGGGATTTTCCCAGGCGAATTGCTGTGTCAAAAGAAAAATAGACACGTTTTAAGTCCACGAATAACCTGGGAAATACCTGGGTCGTCTGACCATTTCGCATGTCCCATGAATTTCCCGGGTCTGCCCTAAAGCAACTAAAGTCTTCACTACATGGCATGCTGATGTTTGTCATGTCATCCTGTGCCCACCAACACATGTAAATGCCCCCCCTAGATACCAAATAAAATATAGGGCTATCCCTTTACATAAAAAATGTTTTACTTACATTAAACACATTAACATTATTAATACAAAAATTATTATTTAATACATTTCTTAAATACATTAAAATGAGCATTATACAGGGGGTGGTTTTGTGATGATGCAAATACAATTTTCTCCTGAAAAAGGAGCCGATCCAAGTGGCCGTATTTGAACATTATACAGTCTCTAGCTGAATGGTGGCTGTATCACTGTAAGGGTTGTAAAATAAAAATTTGCTTTTTGGAATGGGCACCTATTTCTTCGTTCCTTGACTGCAGTGGTTGCGGCAGTTCTAGTATGTAATAGGAAAGAGAGAGCTAGAATCTGATTGGTTGCTATGGGCAACATATCCACTTTTCCTTTCCCGCAGTTTAGTAAATTTGGCGCCAAGTTACACTTCATATATTTGGACTTAAAACTTTATGTTCGCTCAAGGAACAAATTAAAAACGTTTATGGTTTAAGGAAACAACACCCAAAAATTAAAAATATTCCAGATTCAAGTTGTGTATTTATTTTTCTTGTATCATGCTTGAAATCCTACTTGGCAGTTATACCAGAACTTGTGAAAGAGACTTGTCAAAAAAACAAAACAGAAGCAGGACAATTTTTATTTGCAGAAAAATGCGTTGCCATATTCACACTGTGCAGTCATGTGATTTTATAGCATTATACAGGGGGTGGTTCTGTGATGATGCAAATACAATTTTCTCCTGAAAAAGGAGCCGATCCAAGTGGCCGTATTTGAAGATTATACAGTCGCTAGCTGAATGGTGGCTGTATCACTGTTTGTAAGGCTTGTAAAATAAAAATTAGCTTTTTGGAATGGGCACCTATTTCTTCGTTCCTTGACTGCAGTGGTTGCGGCAGGTAAAATATGGTCTTAGGCTACGGCAGGTAGAAGGTTAGAGTTAGGTATTAAGGTTCGGTTTAGGCTGTGGGGCATGTAGGGTTAGGCTACGGGGCAAGGAGAGTTAGGGTTAGCGCCAGGACTAGAGAAGGGGAAGATTAAGGATAGGCTGTGGGACATGAAGCGTTAGAGTTAGGGCTAAAGAAGGGGAAGATTAGGGTTATCCTTCAGGAAATGGAGAGTTAGGGTTCGGCTGCGGGGCTTGTAGGGTTAGGGCTAGAGAAGGGGAAGGTTAGGGTTAGGCTACAGGAAATGAACGGTTAGGGTTAGGAAAGAGTTAAGGGTATTACATAGTAAGAATCGTACTGTAGTACGATGATCTTTCAGAAAGAAGACTATCGTACCAGCGAACCAAACTCCTGAAAACTTTATTTTTCTTTTTAATAATAGGGTTATTTCTGTTTTATTGATTGCAGTTAGTTTATTGTTATAGTCTTATGACCTGTAATTTATAACTAAAATCTCCAATAACAGCTTAGCCTGAAGTTGGGGTGCAGCAGGTGCCTTATCTCGATGCTCTGCCAGTTTTGTCATACAATGCCACTAAATGATGTAAGCTAACCACCTTACAGTGATGGAGGGATATGCTACACTCGAGGACCCATCATAATTATCTCTACAGAGAAATGTATAGGTACTGACTGCGCAGTCACTATGGACCTGATTCAGAGACTGAAAATAAGAACTTAAAGTTACACCTGGGCTAAACCATGTTGATTTCAGGGGAGTCAAATTTCATTTGTTGCAACAGTATTATAGTTAAAAGGTGATGTTTCCCAGCTCAAGTCTAATTAGCAGTTTAAAAGTGAAGCTGATCAGGTATCTGTGTGTAATAAGTAAAAGAAAAGCATTCTCCCTGCATGCATAGAATAAAATTAACTTGACTCCCCCTGAAATCAACATGGTTTCGCCCAGGTGTAACTTTAAGTTCCTTTTTTCAGCCTCTGAATCAGGCCCTATATGTCTCTGCGTTGGCCTACAGCAGCCTTATCCGAGGAAATATGGTTGGTAGCAGCAATAGTCCTTTTCTTCTAGTCCGTCCATTTCTTGTTGGTTTTACACTGTTTGTTTAATCCTGCGTCCGTTGTGTATTAATATTCTCACAGATGTTCTTTCTTCTGATTCTTTTCTGCTTTAGTACAAAACGTGTAAAGATGGCAGCGTGCTGGGAGTGACGGTGACGCGAATTGCTCTCCTCACACATTGCCAAGCGCTGACGCAAGCCTGTGGATACACCGAAGGTAACTGTGACATGTGGAAATCTAATAATACATATCATTTCTGTCTGTCTATCACATAGCATATGTTTATTATAGACCACAGATTGTACCTAGACTTACATAGTACAGTGTTCCCGGTGGAACATGAGGGTTCCTTCAATACCAGGAGTTAAAGGAGACAACACAATAATATAATATTTAATTTAAAAAAATTAAGCAAATTATATGACAACAGACATTCTGGAGCCTCTGTCTCGAATGTTGTCAAGTTGGAAAGGTAATGTGGACACTTCTGCAGCCAGTCCTGTAAGCGAGTCTGTGCAGCTGACCTTGTGCTAAGTCCTATATCTACGCCGACGTCAACAGAGCCGGAACTCCCTTCCTTATTAGGTTATAATCATGTTGCAAGTTTATTGGTATTATTTTATTCCATATATGCACGGTAAAGGTTAGCATTGCATAATGATCGTATCACATACGTTCTGCTCCTACCAAGAACATCCTTATCAGTATGTCTTGGCTTGAACGTCTGATTCTACACAGTAAGTAATAACACGTTCACTAAAAGCACATAAAAAAAATGGAGAACGGCAGCCATCTTTGGGGCCGATTCAATTGAACACGAAGCCCGCGTTTTTTTGGTTGTGATGCTAATTGTGCAAGTTTATATTGTGAATTTTTCTAAGCACCCCATAGAAGTGCATATTAAAATCTGTGAATTCTGTCTACTGTAATAGCATTATAAGCGCAATTAGCATTGCAACCAAAATAACGAGGGCTTCACGTTCAATTGAATCGGGCCCTTAGGCTGCCCAGACACACACAGAAACCTGTGTTCAGCTCATTTGAAATTAGTAAAGACCAGAGTGAGAGGGAGGTCGGCTGACTGGTTAGAATCATTTTCCAGACGTTCTATGGATATTAATCAGCATAGAAGAATAAAATCAAGTTTTACAACTTTTGAATCGTTGTAATGTATTTTTACAGTGTCACAATTGGGCTTCAGAAAAAAAGGGAATGCAAAGATAAAAAAGCAAAACAGTGGTTGTATATTGGAAATCTGATATCATCCAATATATAGTGTAATATTTGGAGATGAAAAGAAAATAAGAGCGCTGATAGGGACAGGATAAAATATGGTTATAAGATTTATTATATTTAATAATGACAAGATGTGGTTGTAAACAAACAATTAAAATATATATGATAGATGAACAAACTACAAATTAAGGATTAAAACTAAAAAATAACCACCAGAATAACAGTATGGTAATTACAGAGCAACTCCCAGAGATAGATGTTCTCTCCCGATGACCTTAGAAAAAAGGAGGGGGGGGGGGGGGCACACACGTCTGCATGACACCCCACAGTTTCAATATTGTTTGGTACAGGAGCTTCTTACGTGGGGGTATCGATAGATCGATAATAAATGTCCTGCGTGACTATCCCGTATGATGAGCAAACTGTAAGTGGTAAATAATAACAATATAGCCTCTGACTAGTTCCAGTGGTATATATAATTGTTGCTGTGTATTAGAATTGGAAGCGGGACATAAGCGTTTTCTGTATTGTCTGTGGAATGGAAGTCTCACTTCAATAATAATATACAGTTGAATAGTGGCAATATCGCGGTCTTACCGACAACACTCAGTTGAAAGTTTGTTATGGCTGCTGGTTGGTTGGTTAGCATGAGCTCCCAGAGGGTGCGCCAACGCAGATGGTGTTATCCAGCATGTATGAAAGTATGGACGGGGTTAGTCAGGTTGACAATTACCGCAGCGGAAGGCAGTGTCCAGGCGATTTCTGTGATCCGTAATGTAATGATTCATAATATAATTGTGAATCGCTGGTGGTGTAAAAGGTTACACTTTTAATATTTGGAGGTAACAGAAAAAGATTCTAGGTGAAATCCTACATTTCAGGTATTGTAATGGGGAAAGTGGCTCTTATTATGGTAAGATATCTTCCTATGGACATGTACCTGTATAATGTGCAACACCCAATCATTTGTGTGCACCCGGGCACATATTTGATGTTCGTATTGTCAAGGCAGCTTGAATATTATTAACGTGGCAGATCCATAATTGACCAGATCAGCTGATAATTGTCTCTATTATTGTGTGGCCGGCTTAAGTCATCAGAAAAAAATCATATTTTAACAACTTAAACGAATTGAATTCATACTTCAAGGCCCAGATCCTGAGATCTAGCAGTCTGCACGGAAGGGGGGGAGTGAACTTCCCTGTCTCTCCCCTCTCTCGTGCAGACTTTAGGGTAGTCCTAAGTCAGTTGTGCGGATCTGAGGTCTGTGTGACCGCTGACCTGTGAGAAAAGGTAAAACCCAGCCCTGACTGTAACATTTAAATGCACCCCCTGCCCACCTTATGGTGTTTAGGTTGACAGAGGGGGTGCACCGCCCTGTTGGACAGATCTCCAAGCCGTACACCTGGAGATCCGTTATGGAACATCTGCCATGCACACTGCCAGATATTCATCCGAGTTCTGCAAGAATTCAGCTTTCATACAGTCTGGATCCAGTCCTGCTTTGTTGTTTTTATGGTCCAGATAACTCACTAATTTAGACATCTGTTTCCTTGAAAATGAATTATTGAAGAGAGTAGAAATGTGACAATCACGGAATTATAATTAGCCTGTGGTAAAGCTGGAAACATAATACTTTTTATACTTGAAAGTGATTTTATTTTTAATTGATGCTTTTTTTTTTTTGCCTAGCGGAAACCATTGTGAATGTGTTGGACTTCAAGAAGGACGTGGGGCTATGGCATGGGATCCTAACGGTACGACATTAATCATTCCTTCTTTCTGATGACAGTATTTTTCCCGGTCTCCTAAGCTTCCTCTGATATAGTAACTAGGGACATTATTCAAAGAAATGTGTGTATGTGTATGGGAGCCCTTCTAGGTAGTGTACATATTGGGGGAACACCATGTTACTTCACCTTACTTCCGGAGGTCTCATTAATAAAGGGTCTAACACAAAAAGTATTTGCTTCAAAGCTTCTATTCAAAGAGAAATTAGTGAAACTTCAGCAGCCGAGCCACAGAAAGGTTATACCTGCTTTAATATAGTTGCCTTCAATGTTATAGATGGCAGAATGTTACATCTTCTGCTAGTCAGCATTAATACAGGTTACTTGTTTCTACATAATTGTGTAACTTCAGTGCAGGCTTAGAGAGCTATGGAAATGTATGGTAATACATTGTCAGGCCGGGCTGCTGTCCCTTTACCCATCTTTAATATGAGTGTCGCTGGTAACCGGTTCCTTTACATGTTTAGATTCACTGTTAAAAAAATTTTTTTTTGCCAAATGTATTTCTTAAATAAGCTGTATGGGGAGCTGCCAAATGTACCCCTATCGGACATTTCAATCTTGCTACGTTGTTAGGTAAAGGCCAGAGATCGACTTGACCGTGTGAAGGGCGCCTAGCGATACATAGGTCTCATTGAAGTTATAGACCAAATCACAAGGCGATATACACACGTCTTGTGTAAAGCAGCTTACATTCCACAGTACAGGGACTTCCATCAGAATGCAGTCGATTAATGCTGATACATGTTTGTGCCCAGCCTGTATTTAGCAAGAAATGCCCCCAAACTCTAACACAATTGAGGCACACCATATAAAAGGTATAGTATGCACAGTTGTGCCACAATTTGACATTTTGTTCTTTTGATCTAATCTTTCACATGACTTAATGTAAAATGACGTACCCCCTTACTTTACAGACCTTAAAATGTGTTCTTGTGTATATTTGTGAAACCCTGTTTTATCCTATTGGTAGATGAGTTCCACAAAACTCCGCTCATTGTAAGATGATAGTTGTTTGTACTATCATCTTTTCCTATCACGAAGGGGCTCTTACATGCATGCAAAGTAGACAATAATCCCTCATATCAGTCTCGCCTCTGCATGTTTGCTTGTCTCTATGGCTTAACAATAAAGGTCCAAATAAAACCTGCTAGTTATTCATTTACAGATGACTTCATCATCCTGTACACCTGCCTTTACCTTAACACAAAGCCTATGCTGTGCAGCATCTAATGGATATGTCTGGGATCATTTTCCACTCTCCTCCACATAGCTTGTCCTGTCTTTCTTCATGAATACAACTTTTATGTAACAATCCATCAACAATGTCTAGTATTTACATAATGCCTATATTATTGCAGAATACTGTTTATTTGCAGACTCTCCTTGTGAAGGACATTATTATGTTTATGTTGTCAGCTGTCTGGTGACAGTGTTGTGACAAAAAATGTCCAGAATCAATTAAGCTATAAAAATCTTTAAACACGTAAATATTCTCATTTAGACGATATAATCACTGATTACCTTATAGAGAGAGATTCTATTCCCAGTGATTTGTCTCTGAAATAACACATCAGATGTTTTTATATATCGCAGCCAATAGAGGTGCGAGGAAAAATATGCAAGTGTCTGCTACCATAATTAATGGGAATATGCGCACTATACCTATTCAAAATATTGTGGCGAACTATAATCACCCCATAACTTATTAAGCAAACTTTATATTATCACTGCACAGTGACCTGCTAACCTGGATGAAAACCTTGGGCCGTATTCACAGATCCGTTTTCGAGGGGATTTCCCTGCGTATTTTTAGGATCGGATCAACTGCGCATGTGTAGTAACTTTATTTACGCTATTAACGTTGACTATACGCACGTGAGTGCCTAACGGACGTACATGTGAATCGCACTTGAGACGTTCGCACGGAAATCCGACACGGGAAAATGTCAATAAAAATGGGTGGGAGGAGGAATTTAAATGAGCTCATAGAAGTGCGGTTATAAAGAATCGCATGGATGGAGCATATATACGCCTGTAAGTACACACGTAAAGAACAGAGTGGTTTAGGGTCTCGTAAGTCCCCGATAGCACGTCAGGGAGAGGGGAGTGTCGGGGTTGTTGGTGGGCGTTTCCTTGCTCCGGCCATGCGTATAATTGCGTACATTAAAAGATCTCTGATCTCTGAATACGGCCCCTTATTAGGTACAATATATATATATATATATATTTTAAGAACAAGAAGAAAATCGGTAAATTGCGCTATACCTAGTTCCCTCTCAATACAGTGAAATAATGGTAATAAAATATCATAAATATAATAATAACCAGTCCAAATGGTACAATACAGTCCAAAAAACAGTTCAAATAAAATCCCGATTGTTCAGGCGCAGCCACACTTATAATGGTGTACGTTTGTTCCCACAGATATAAAACTGTAAAATAGGGGTGAGAAAGAACAGGAGGCCTCTATGGTGTTGCACTTTATTTATGTATTACTAAAATACAAGTGCTGTAATAAAAAAAAGTGCAAATAGCGAGTTCAAAATGCGTACCAGATGTCAGAAAACAACATGCATGTTCAAGGTATCTTTATATTACAGGATTCTCTTATTATCAGATCCTCATCAATATGGGTACCCAGTGGGAAAACACATATAGAAGCACAATATGGTGTAGTATGTGTAAGAAAATAAATTTTTTTTGTTAAGTAATAAAATATGCGTACATCAAATAGATAAAAATAAAGCTTATCTGAATAGCAGAATATCAGCCACATCGCCCACAAACAAGTATTTCATATTGCGCTTCTATATGTGTTTTCCCTCCGGGTACCCATATATATATTTTATCTAAAGTTTTTTGAAATGAACTTTTGATTTGTAGGTTGGTGGTACACAAAATTGTAATGAAAAAGTATTCCCATCTATTTATAAAATGCTATTTGAATCATGTCCGCTATATCCCATTTGTTGACTACCATTCATCTTCAGTCTCGCTCTACTGTCTGTACTGTACTAGCTTTAATACGAGAAATGATCCCAGCAGGTTCCTATCATTCTGTGTCACTCATTTAATTGTTTATCAATGCTCCTCACAGTAAATCATACATACTGCTTTCGTAAGTCTTCCACATTCGTAGCAAAATGACGCCGGTGCAATCCTATAGGGTAGTCCGCCCCCCTAGTATGTCTGGACCTTCTGGATCCTACCTTTACGTACATGTCCCATGTAAAATGGGTTTGGTGCGTAATGAAGGTCACTTAACCAATCCCTTACTATACCATTTAAATAAACCCTCCCCCCACCTACTATGCTGTATGCATGTTACATGCATGTTGTTATACCCGCCATCAGATACAATGCATAATCCAAAATAGTTCTGCTGTATCACCGCCATATGCAGGATCTACGCACTGAGTACTTACGCATTTTAATGCATAAATTGGCTGTTTTGCATAATTCCAACCCAGTGACTGTTGGAGGGAACAAGTGATGGTTTTGTATGTTTATATTTCTGCACAATTACGGTTAATACTCCACGTGTATATAAGCTTTTCTAGATTCTTTGTAATAATACATCCCTGATGACAGTGGGCCGTATGCAAAGATTTCAGAAAAGTGCTACTGCGCATGTGGAGTAATTTTGTAACGTAATCTACATTACTTCTTGCAATGTAGATTTCGTATATGCGGTCTTTGAGACCACGTATACGCAATCTACGTTGCAAGAAGTAACGTAGATTACGTTACAAAATTACTGTGCATGCACGGTAGCACTTTTCTGAAATCTTTTCTGAGCTCTGCATACGGCCCAGTGTCCCTTAAACCTCTATCCTCTTCTGTCCTTCAAACCTATGCCCTACTCTGTGATAGCTGTACCAGTCACAAGTATCATTAAGTCAGATCAGTTAGAGAAAAGAACTACAAACTCTGCACTTTCATCACTGCCATGTGATCTATTTCATAACCTTACTTTGCCCTTTTTAAACTTCACTTTGACTCTAGAATCTCATGTTTCCATCTAATTTAAGTACAGAAATTTATTCCAAGTAGATGCTTGAAGGTGACTTGGATGCTGGAACGGTTTAAGGCACTTGTACTGATGTAGGCAGACAGTGGATGTAGTGTGGGGGAACACAACTTGAACGCTTGTTTTTGATATGTCTTTAATGTTGTGGATACTATTCCCTCTTGCTATTGCTATTGCTTGCTATTGTTCGCTTAGCTGGTGTTGTTGAAGACATTTAGCATTGGTATATGGATTCAGGGCAGATGATCCTTAGAAAGGTCTATGTGAAGGAACTTTTCCTGTGTGTGTATATTTATAAATATTTATTTATAATCCGTGTCATTTTTGCATGTGACAGTTGATTTAGACCACTCATCTTTTAAAATTCATTGAAAGTGACTGAACTACAATATACAAATTATATCTATTATTTGACAGTCATGCAAAAATTAATGACATTTAGGGTATTACCTGGTTCCCTTGGCATGCTACCCTGTGGACAGTTGTAATAATGAGGGACTGGATCCACAGGTCTGTCCGTTAGGCCATTAAGTGTGCAAGTGGCCTGTTTTGACTGACCATCATTTTACGATAGTAACTTCTATCGTACAAAACTTAGTTCCATACGATAGTTCTTCCTTCCGATGTGATGGCTCTTCCCCTCTGCCCACACATATTACGAAAAGATGGGTAGGTGGAGATTCTAACTGTACATTAGGGGCTGGGTTTAGGTTATATGCATGGATAAGTGGTTGTATGGACCAATGATCCCAGTGGGAGTCCCCGTTCCGATGGGCTGCCTTTAGAAATAGAGATAGATGAAAGTTTCTTTTCAGCTATCACTATTGGCAGCCATAGATTTTTTATTTTATGAATGGGTGAGTATTCCGATCGGCATACTCACCCATTCATTTTTGCCGGACTCACCGCACCCGCTGCTGACAACGGGGACTTTTAATATTGGGGGGCGGGGCATAAAAGGGGAGGGGAGTGTTAGAGTCAGGCTTCGGGGAGAGTGTCTTAGGGTTAGGCTATAGAGAAGGGAGTATTAAGGTCAGGAAGGGGGAGAAGTGAAGGTTAGGGTCAGGCTGTGGGTTAGGGACAGAATTAGGAGAAGGGTTGGGGTTACTTTTTAGACTTACCTAACAGAGAACCATGTTTGGTGCTCCGGGGATCGATTGCTATGCCTCATCAAAGCTTAAGCAATCGATATCCCTACCAGTTCGATACCGACTGGGAGAGAACAGCCTTTTGGAAATAGGGCCGTTCTTAGCGGGAACCCACACTTACTAATCCATACATTTAATGTAAGGCGGGCTTTTAAGAGGATAACTGCCATAAAGCCCGTACGAGAGAAGGGAGTGACAGGGGGAGTTCACTCTCCTCTCTCCTGCGTGATGCCAGACCCCTGCACATACAGAGCTCGTCCGAAATCAGTAAACCTACAAAATATTACTGTTGGATGTGGCATCTAATAGAATTAATACTTTTCAGTGTATAACATTATACTACTACTTAGAGACACGTAGTGGGGACTACACTTTTAGGGATGTATGTTAAGTGACTATAAAATGTTTATGAAGGATTTTATCAGAAAGCGAAACATCTGCCAGCATAATGTTATGTTTCAGCTCCGCAAGAACGGACCCGATAACAGCATTTGTATCGTATATTTAGCAGATAATGTGCTGAGCTCTTTATGTCGTCTTAAAATGTTCATGTTACTGAATTATTATAAACATTAACTTTGAGTGCACTTGTGAAAATGCCTAGAGAAAGCAAAAATTAAATTAGAACATTAGAATGGCTGTTTGTACAGATTAATTATCCTGAAAGATCATTTACTACCTTGATTATGAAAAGGGGAAAATAAAGAATGACTGTGTTTTGGTTTCAGAGTGTCATGAACATGATGCATGTCATCAGTATTCCCTACTCCCTCATGAAAGTGAATCCCTTATCCTGGATACAGAAAGTTTGCCAGTATAAAGGTAACACTGAACTTTGTTTTTCACTCTTCACTAAATCATTTTGAAATTGGTTACAACCTTTCCAGAAATGAGCACTGAGATTGATGGATTGGCAATAGCTTTTACAAAAAGGAGGTTTGCACAAATTAAAAGATTAATGGCTGAGAAACAGGGTGCAAAGGATTAATAGTGCAGTGGCTCTCAACCTTAGTTCAGGGAGTACCAGTTATCCACTATGGAAACTGGTCAAGAACCTCATTGCAGATGATGAATATACGAGGTATGTCTATTAAATAACGAGACTGATTAAATAACTCACTTTTATTTATTAGTATTACAAATGTAATGCTTGTCTTCTTCAATATACTCCCCATTTGCATTAATACATCGCTGTGGTCTTGTTTTCCACCGGTCGAAGACATGGAGCAAATCAATTTTTGTCAGTTGTTTCAACATATCTGACGTTTTCTTCAGCTGACTCAAAATGTGTCCCTTTAAGCAGTGATTTAACTTTTGGGAAAAGATAAAAGTCAGAAGGTGCTAAGTCAGGCAAATATGAAGGATGTTCAAGTGTAGTAATGTGATTGTTGGTCACAGAAAGTGCTGTGTGAGCAGGCGCATTGTTCTGGTGAAGAATGAAACCATTTTTCCACAGTTGCGGCCGTTTCTTTTTGACTCTTTCTCTCAGCTTTTTCAAAACTTCCTTACAATAACGCTGGTAACTGTTATAATAACGCTGGTAAATATTATAATAATGCTGGTGACTGTTATAATATAGCTGGTAACTGTTATAATAACGCTGGTAACTGGTATAATAACGCTGGTAACTGTTATAATAACGCTACACACACATATATATATATATATATATATATATATATATATATATATATATATATATACACAGTATATCTTTTTCCCTGCATATTTTGCAGTGGTTTTAAAGTACATTTTCTACATAATCCGTTCAGCTCTAGATACTTTATGCTATTATATTTATTACAAGCACAGCTTCTACCACCTGAGCACCTCAGCAATAGTGTAAATAATTAGGTTGTGCATTATTTGTGTGCTATGTGCATTTCATATGCTCCTTTTAGCACCACATGGTGTTTTTATTTGCAAATTTACATCCTATATCTGGATTTCCTGCAGCTTTAAAGGGTCCCTGTGTTTAGTCATTGATAGGAGAGGGTTATTATTTTGGCCAAGGGGCACAAGGGAGCCTCCACAGGACCAGGCAGTGCAGGAATACTGTACATACATACAGCTGCTGTAGAACATGGAGATGGGTTGAAATCCATGAACCAGTAATAGGTCCTGCACTCTAGAGAGTCCACTTCTTACTTAGGGGAATGAGAATACTTTGTATCCACTAAATCATGTTATACAGAGTGTGCTCCAAGTGTAAAAAAGAGGTGAGAATTCTGGGGGAATGTCTTAGGCATGAGGCAGTTGTCTCTGTTTTACAGCTGTACAACAATACATCAGTGGTGATAATTCCAGTTATTTTTCCATAAATTCCCATATTACTCTTGTCATACAGTGTTACTAAAGATTGTTTATTTAGGACAAGGGAGGCATGCTGCTATAGATCCCACTCTTACCCCAGACACAGCTGTAACAAGCACCTTGATTGAGAAAAGGCATCAGATGATGGGAGTTATACTCCCACTGTGCCACACACATAGCAACCCTGTTCTGTTCACTGTTTTGTTTTGGGGTTTGTTTGTTTTTATTTTATTATTTTTGGATTTTTTTTGTTGCTTTAATCAAAATAAAAGACCATTAAAAACAACCTTGTGAAATAATTATAGCTTTAGTAATACATTCTACAAAGTATGATGTATTACGGGTTGTGTGTGACTCTTTTTGCACTCATGTATGTATTCATAATGTATATGTTATGTTCATGGCAGAGTTCAGTTTTCTTACATTTTCTTTGTCCTGTTTTTGTTTTCTTTCTAAAAAGCAAAAGTTGCGTGTGTCAAGTCCCGGGATATGCACTGGGCGCTGGTGGCACATCGGGATCAGAGAGACATCAACCTCTCCTCTTTACGTATGCTGATTGTGGCTGATGGAGCAAATCCCTGTAAGTATATTTCATGTTCAGATACCTCTGTAAAGTCTGTATGTGTAGCACATTCTATTCAGTTATAAGTGATGGAAAGGGGGAAAGCCCTTCAATCATTCAATTGTTGCTAGTATTTCATCTCATTGTAGTGACTATTGTATTATCAACACTGTAGTGAGTATGTAATCTCACTGTAATGAGTATGTATTATTAACATTATAGTGAGTAATCTCATTGTAGTGTGTACTATCATATTATTAATATAAACAGTGCAAAGTTATGGTGACTATCAGTGATATTGGTATACTGATACTCATATTTCATGTTTTTTCATTAATAGCATCCTGTTATTTTTTTATTTATGCACTCATAACCGATCCTACTTCAGTATAGCCTGCAGTACAATTCCACTACAGCAGCACACAAATGCCTGCACAAGAGTTTAGGGGCTAATCCAGAGCTGGAAAAACCCAGAAAAAAGAAACAATTCTGCTCCTTGGAAAAAAAACACAATGAACTGCAGGGGAAACGTAATTTACAATGTGAAAAGAAAATAAGTAGAGATGATGTTTTGTAGATCCGCTTTAAAATTGAGTTTTAAGGTAAAGTTGTTCAGTATTTGCTTGGAATAAATAAAATAAGACAATATTTTTCCTGCATGCAAAAACTGAATTTAATTTGCACTCCTCACTTAGAAACATGGTTACTCCATTTTCAAGATTTGTAGCAGTTTTTGAGCAGTTACTCCTGGCTCTGGATCACACCCTTAGTCTGCAAATGTATTCACATAAACTGCGCCTGCATTTTTTACTATAGTATACCCAAAATGGAAGCTGCTTAGATCAATTTGCAGACTAGTGCATACAGGTGGAGGAAAGGCCGGGGTAATCTGCTAGCTACAGAAACAAAGGAAAGACAATGCCCCACTATGCCACACTGCCATTAACCAGTAACAGACTGTACCATTCTATCTGTAAAATAAAACCCAGAAATGTCTGTTACATATATTTGGAAATTTATGTTAAGCCACCGTCAAGGCCTCTCTGCTTATAGTGGTCCTAACTCCAACAATGAGAGTCCCACTGTTGTTTCACATATATGTTTTTAAATTGAGACCTAACGTACCTCATGAGGCACTCGTTAAAGCCTCCAAAATAGCTGCTGTGGTACAACACCCCTCTCAACCATACCCCAAACAGAATACACAAAATGGATGTTGCTCAGATCAATTTATAGGTAAATGTAAACAGGTGCATGAAAGGCCGGGGCAATCTGCTATCAACAGAAACATAGGAAAGACAATGGCCCAGCAACACAGCCATTAACCAGTAACAGACTATACCGTTGTTTACTACAGTGCAACTGTGACATCCTTCCTATTATTAAAATAAGTTAAGTTGGGTAGACACTACTGAAAATGTCATCAAATGCATTACCTGTAACAATATTACAGAAAGTCCCAATGAGCTTGCAATTCATACACACCTGATCTGTGACTTTCATTTCTCATAAACTTCTGGGGCCAGATTCACTAAGCTGCAGGTTTGAAAAAGTGGAGACATTGCCCTTAGCAACCAATCAGATTTTAGCTGACATTCTCTAGTATGTAAAAATAAAGTGAGAGCTAGAATCTGATTGGTTGCTATAGGCAACATCTCCACTTTTCCAAACTCACAGCTTAGTAAATTTGACCCCTGGTCAAACCATCGTTACATGATAGATTGTAGAACAGCACTCTCTGTCAGCCGATGGTCTCAGGCTTTTTTTCCCCTTTTATATTGATGTAAATTATCCACTGGCTTCCAATTTACATAGATAACTAAATATGTGGATGATATCAGCGTTGTCCAAGTTTACCAACCATGGCCACATTTCCTGTAGTTCCAGAAGCCAACTGGATGGGAAACTTGTAGCAAGGAGCTATTAGTGTCATGCAGGACTATATATAACTATAGCTTTATTCTTAGTACACAGAGAATTGTTCACTGCTAAAGAAAATATGGTCACGCAGATGGTGTCACAAAACATTGTGCAGTAGACGTGACCCTTAACATGCACATTGTAGTGCATATATTTAACCTACACTGAAAGTCAATATTTAACATCTGTTGGATAATAAGTAATAACCGTGCACACTCCCTATCAGTTGTGTCCCCCCTTGTGCATCATATACAGTGTGAATTGTCATCATATCATCCAAATACCCAAATATATCTAACTTATTGAATTTTTTCCAGTTACTCTACAGTATCTGCTGCTCAGACACCCCATCTTTTTTAAAGTAGGTTTAACATCCTATGGATCAAAGTGTTGTGAAGCAGATGGTGGAGTCACAGTGCCACAATATGCATTAAACAGTGACATGAAGCCTTTCCCTTGCGTCATAATGCTGTGGGGCGTGGCTTGAGGATGTAATTTACTGCATCTAATCCCAGTATTACTTAAGACCCAACCATTCAATCACACTTTGGGACATTAAAAGGTATTGCTAAACCAACAAAAGGCTGCCTCAATCGAAAACACAATAATAAAATCTGTATTGTTCAACCAGCTATAAATCAGACAATGCCAAAAGAGGTCTGCTATTGTATGTAAATGTATAATATATTGTATTAAACAAATTAAATGGGTTATGTAGATAGATTTTATGATCATGAAATAAAAAGTGTGCAAGACTAAATACTAATTTCTAAGTATGTATTTGTGTATTTTCAGTTTAATTAGTGCTACCAATGTATACTGCGGTGTACAACATTACTGGAAACAGACAGGGGAGAAGAGGGGCGAGTACATAATACAAGGCAATCTGAGCAGTAATAACAGAAGGGATTGGGAATTTACACTCTAAAACTAATGAATGTACAGAGGCAACGCTCAACTAGTGTTAATTAGGTTTTACAACATTTGCACCTATTACTTTGCTAATAGCATTTAAAGCATTTGACTACTGCTGGTTCTGCGCGTCTCCCAGATCTTTAGATAGCACATTGCAGCACACTCTATTCTACATTGGCAATCACAGTATAGCACATAATAATGATATGTTAGCATCAGGGGAACCCTATTGGATCTTGCTTGTTGCTAGCACAATAGGTAACAATCAAAGCATGAGACAGTCGGAGTGGGAACATATATAGCCGGTTAGACGACCTACAGCAATATGGTTCACACAGGGGAGGGAGGAGGTGAGTTGGGAATCCTTTGCATTTAGATTGTGAGTTTTTCATTTTTTTTATATTAGTAAATATAAACTATATGTAGAAATATTGGTCCGTATTTACAATTACGTAGTTTTCATCTTACATACCTTGTTTTAAGAATTGAGCTTTATGCTTATGCAACCTATGTACAGAAATGGTACGTAGATAGTGTAAATAAGCTACTACGCATGCCCCTTCCCCTAACATATCCCACATCTATTACTCGCTTTGGAAACTCCCCCTTTCTAAATCCTTTTTTGAGGTCTGTTGCTGGTTTGGACATACTTGGAAAAAAACATACACGAATTTGTGCGAATGTGCTAATTGTTGTTGTCATGTCATGGCCTTGAGACTCCAGGTAAATATAATTTTAGCACCAGCATTTGCTGTGATAATCATGGTGAGCACGGATCTGGTAGGAAATGTAATTTTAGAAATAGGTACAGGTGAAAGCTCATTTTTGACTGTCTTTGTTTCAAAATTATTGTTATTTCCGAACAATTTTTTTATGAATTGGTAAGCATGCCGATCGTCTTATTTACCCATTTATACTTCGGAAATGCCGCCACAGACCCATTGCACACGCCGCCTTGTCCAGTAAGTATGACTCTATGGAGAGTTTTAGGCTTAGGCTGCAGGGTAAGGGAACGTTGGGGTAATGATAAGGGAGTTTTATGGTTAGGCTGCGGGGAAGGGAGGGTTAGGGTAATAGAAGGAGAGGGTTAGGGTAATGGAAGGAGAGGGTTAGGGTAATGGAAGGGGAGGGTTAGGGTAATAGAAGGAGAGGGTTAGGGTAATGGAAGGGGAGGGTTAGGGTAAATGAATACTTTCCATTTGCTGTAGGATCTGCTTTTTTTCATCAGTCGATTTCCCAGCCAGTTCGCAGCTTGCTGGGAGAAAATGGTCCTTTCAGAAAAAGGCACAGATTGTATACAAGCATATCATAATAGCTGCAGCTTCAATGTGTCTATGCTTGTATATAGTACTTTGCAATACCCAGATGTTTGGCACATTGTATCAGCTCCACAAAGCCCACCATATTTTGTGTTTAGTTGCCCTTCAATGAATACTGGTTGAAAGAAACTTACATAGAAACTTAGAAAGTGACAGCAGATAAGAGCCACATTGTCCATTCAGTCTGGTCATTGATTTATTTAAAGCTATACTGACCTTAGACCCTATTTTACCAACAATTTAATGTAAGATTTATGACATCCTTATATTTATCCCAAGTATGTTTAACTATCCTTTCTGTGGAGTCATTTTTCCAGTTAACACTCCACTGTTGGAGCATCATTGAGAAAGACTGGGGGCTAGATGTACTAAACGATGGAAAAGAAAAAGTGGGGATAATGCCCATAGCAACCAATCAGATTCTAGCTCTTATTTTCCTATTACATAATAGAGATGTCAGCTAGGATCTGATTGGTTGCTTTAGGCAACATCCAGACTTTTATTTTCCTTTATCTTCCTTGGTAAACTCTACTTGTTGGTGGACTCTAAACAATTGAGTATTAACACAGTTCTGGGGACTGACCTGGTGAATCAGTTTTTATTTTGCTATTTTCCCATATAATAAAACTGTGTATTGTTGGGAAGCTATACCTGAGCATCTCACTTTAAATACAGGGTCTTGTTTTATTTTTCAAGTGTTATGCTTTGCCATGCACGATGCGAGAAAAGCGAGATATGTGTTGGCAGTTTGGCATGTGTAATACAGACAAAGAATAATGAGCCACTGGTTTATAGTTTATTTTTCTTTGTGTTTTAATGCCACAGGACAAGTCTGAAGATGAGCTATTCAGAGTGTCCTCACTGCTCTTTAAGAAGTTCTAAATCATCTTGTCCAAGCACAGTGTTCTTTCATGTTTATCATCACATCCTCCTCTCATTCTCTCTCCTCAGGGTCCATTTCTTCTTGTGACGCTTTCCTAAATGTCTTCCAAAGTAAAGGCCTGCGACAAGAAGTCATTTGTCCTTGTGCCAGTTCACCAGAGGCTCTTACTGTGGCCATAAGGAGGTACTGTATTTATTTTACTTATTAAAATGATGTAAAGTATTGATGCAGTTTCCATATTTACTATTTAAGCAACAAGTCTATTTTACTCATTGGAGTCATGTTTTTTTTTATTCTATTAGGTCTGTTGCCAAGTGCACATTCAAATATCTCAGAAATGGAGTACACAATACAAGTACTAATTGCAATAAGATCAGTAGTAATTAATAAACCTGTTTAGAAAAAACTGCTTTATGCAGACCTGGTGTTGTCATGGTGATGGTGCAGCAACAAATGTGCAGATGTTGGGGGAAATTTGTGAATGGGCCCAAATAAAGTGACATTTTTGAAAGTTCTGCCAGTTGTGACTCTGGACCGGATTCACAGATACGTGTGTAATAAGTGCGCAAATATACGCACATACGTTCCAAGGCAACACCCATGACTCCCCTCGACGGATTTTTGGTGTTCCAAGCCTCCATAGAGCACCCTTAACACTACGGGTGTATTTACTTGCCTATGTTGCTTAGGTATGTGCGTACATTGCTATTGTGCCCTCAAAAGGCCATTTAAATGCCTCCTTCCACCCACTTTCACGTAACTTTGCAACCACGCCCCTCCGCACGTATATGTCCCTAAGAACGATTTTGAAATCCGTGCCTAAATCCAACGTAACTTGCGTATAAAAAAGTTAGTACGCATGCGCAGTTAATCCGATCCTAAAAATACGCACGGAAAAAGAAGCAAAATCGTGTCTGTGAGTCCAGTCCTCTATCCCCAAAATCTTGGTGTCTAGGCTTTAGACGCCTCCTTTCCCCTGTCACCTCCACTGATCTCTTTAAACATCATTGAAAATAGAATATTGCTTTTGTAACAGGAACCTATTTTCATGTTCCCAGTAGCTACATGCTGCGGTGGTTGCATTGGATAAGTGTTATGGTTAGTGTGGTAGATGTGGTGGGTATAATGTTAGGGTTAGTGCATAATGGGAAGGTTAGAGTTAGTCTACGGAACATGGTTAGTGTTAGGGCTGAAGAAGAGGAAAATTAGGGTTAGGCTGTGGGAAATTGAGGGTTAGTGTTCGGAAAGGGTTAAGGGGAGGAATAACTTGCCGGCAGTGTAGTCCATGGTACCGGCAAACCCTTAGGTTATTTTGCTGCTTTTATGAATAATTTGAATGGAGGTTAGCAGTAAACGCCGCCATGCACTCTTCTATACTATACTTATTTTAACTTAACTTTTGCAAGCAAGAAAGCCATACACAGCTGTGAGAATGGAAGAGTACGGTATAACACGAAACCTTTTTGCATTATGATACCTCAGATACTGATAATTACATTGAGTACAGTCTTTATTAGATAAACTGTTTGTATACTGTATTGTAATTTAGTATTTGTTTAATGGTTGTTACAACGTAACTGCTTTGTCTTATCCATCTCACATGGGAGGCTGCATATGGTGTGATTCCTTTGTGGACACGTCCTCTGTAAGAGTGAGGACACTGCAGAATTCAGTGTTAAATGATAATGATATCAGTCTGTATTGGTTTTATCTTACAATATGTGCAGTACTGCTGCTATAATATGTTATTTCCTAAAGGTAATATTTCATTCTCACACATACAGCCCTTAAAATATAAATTGCAATATTTATTTCTGAGTTTGAGACAAAGCTATCTAGATGGCTCACATATAATTGACAATACCAATAATTCAGAGAACTATATGTCAAAACATTTGAGCGTTTATCGCAGGGAAATGAAACTATCCTGGCAGCATGATATAATAAGACTTGCCTTAAATACTCCCAGGAAACACCTAAAGCTTTATTCAGTTTCACGCACTGACTGGGTTATAGCACTGACTGCAACACTGCTGACTCAGGTATGTTAATGAATATCTCCTGCTGTATGTGTTGCATTTCTTCTACTGGTCTGGAAAGAAAGAACTGCCTTTTACTCTCTAAAACATGCTGCTGGGTCCCCAGAACGTGGCAAAAGCTCTCTAAAAGTATACCCCTTTCTGTCAAACGCTAGATTGGCTCCTCCTGCACTACTGAACCCTCTTCAAGTTCCTCTTCCTCACCTACAAAGCTCTTTCCAACTCCACATCCTCTTAGATTCTACCAATGTTACCTTCCATTTCTTTACCCTGTCCCATTCCCACATTCAAGACTTCTCTCAAGCTGCCCCTCTTCATTGGAACACTCTCCCCTGATCCATCAGATTATTCCCCACCATACATATCTTTAAACAATCACTCACTCACAATCACTTTAAACAATAATAAATCCCTCAGCCAACCCTCTCCCCTGCCCTATTCTACCCCATCATCACCACACATCCTCTACTTGGCTATTCACTCCCCCATCTCTCTTGACAGCCATAACCATCGCAGTCTCCTATCATCTTCACCTTTCCTCATCTCCCCACTCATTGTCTTCTGTCTGTCCCCACACCTGCTTGGATTGTAAGCTCTTCATCTTCTTGTCCTCCTTCTCCCTTGGCCTCATCCCATTTCATCTTCAGTTTATCGGAATCTGAGATGTGTTGGGTTTTTGTCTCTTGTTTGTCATCATCCTGTCGTAACCTGTATCAGCTTGTTAGTCGTTTTGTTTATGCTGTGCAATCTAAGCGCCAGTATATAAATAAACTATAATAATAATGCCCTTGGCCTAAGAACAGGCCTGGCTGACCTATGGTTCCTCAGGTGTTGTACAATTATGAATCTCATTATGCTTTTCCTGATTTTTCTATGACTACCCTGTTGGAGAATGTTGGGAATAGTAGTTTCACTACATCTGTCCAAGACTTCTCTAAAACTGTGTTAAGTATATTACCTCCTCTGGAACAAGCCTCCCCAATTATTCTCCCACCTATGTTTTTCAGTGACTTTGCATGTTTGTGTTTAAAACATCAGGCTGTTAAATATGGATAATATACTGATAGAAAATGTAATGTTAAGCACTACATCTCCAGGGAGTAAGATGTTTGTATGTCTGGATAATAGCAATGAGTATTGTTACAAGAATGTCGAAGCTGGAGATATTGATAGAAGCAGGAGCTTGGGGATTTGAAATCTTGATTGTATGTCTGCAAAAGAGGGAACAGAATATTAGATAAAATGTGATATCATGACATGCCATTCAGTGAAGTAAGCAGGACATGGTGTGGGGGGAGTTCAGTGCTATTTTTCAATCAGAACTCAGCATGAAAGAAAAAATGTAATTTGGAATAGAGGAGGAGAGCCACCTGCCCAGTCCACCGCTATTCATTGTAAGTTGTGTTTCTGTTTCCTGAATGTATATATAAGGTATAAAAATACAGGAGCCAGATGCAGAAGCATCTAACCTCGGGTTTCAGACATGATTACCGTGTTGGTCTTAGTAATTCTAATCACACCTATCCTGCTGA
>WWET01000430.1:336013-360397 GCA_011038615.1 Limnodynastes dumerilii | reverse complement strand
TTAAAGAAATGATGTTGATCCCAGGAGAGTGACCTACAGTGAAAGTCTGGCTGTTAAAAGAGGGGCTGTAATATAAATTAGACTGCTGAAGGGTTGTGAATGCTGTTATTTCCTCTCTATCTAGCTGGTAATTAGACCTGATCTCCGGTGAGCATACTCGTGCATATCCCCGATAGATCAGGCTTCTGTTTATGGGCATACTCTTCATGTGAATGTGATTGTGTCATTCATTTTTGTGGCCAGCCTCTCAGTCTTTGCTTTGTCAGCACAGATGGCACTGCTACCAGTTGTGTGCATTACATTTCTTTCTGCATATTATCTTTTTTTTTATTAATGCCTGAAGGCTTTCACTCTCTGCGATCACCGGCAATGCAGAGAGAGAGAGACAGCACTAGCTGTAACCTTTAATTGAGATTGATCACTGCAGGTTTTCCAGAAAGGGTTTGCAAGAGACCTTCGCGCTTTCTAAATTCCCAAATAAGTTGTGTCATCTAACCTGTTAGAGGAGCGCAAATAATTACCCCTGAATGGAAACGCCTGGCACACTGGATAAAAATTACACAGCAGAACCTCATTAGACCTACAGAGATGCTGAATGCTTTTCCCTTCTACATTTGCCTGGGCTATTTAAGTAACG
The DNA here is from genome assembly GCA_011038615.1 of Limnodynastes dumerilii. Lineage (NCBI taxonomy): Eukaryota > Metazoa > Chordata > Amphibia > Anura > Limnodynastidae > Limnodynastes > Limnodynastes dumerilii. The sequence goes on along the minus strand of WWET01000430.1, from coordinate 359,760 downwards.
AGATATGTTTTGCATGTAATTGTCATTCATAACCCAGACTGAATTGCATTATATTTCTATTTGCGTCTCGGAGTGAAGCCGGATGGAGAGATGTCTCATCTCATCCTTGAAAATCGCTGTGACATTTCTGTCTGGCTGAGTGGACTGCTTCAGTAAATCAGTAGGGTATATGACATAGGCTGTGCTTCTATGGATACATTTATACACACACACAGAATGGCAATTAGCTTTTTGTGCTATGCAAAACCAGCAGGCTGAAATCAAAAGCATATTAATGGGCTATTGACTAAAAGGCAGTGTGGTCACTATGGGTAGTTGTACTCCCCTAACATTAACAAGGATTTGCTCCAATTACGATTAACCTAAGGCCAATACTATACAGGAATTGTAAAAAAAAAAATCAAGTGCTTATTTCACTGGGTTTATGTTGTTTAAATGTTATTTCTATCATGTTCTTGCAGCGGTGTAAGAAGATCTACATTCTTAGGGGTAATGTAATCCTAACCGGCTCTCCTTTATACGTCCCTCCAGCTCCACACACACAGTCTGTCTTTTTATAACATTTCTCCCTTATATCATATCACCAAAACTTTCCTCTATATTACAGCAACGCCTCACCCTTCTCCTGGTCACCCTTAGCATTGCTTACTTGTACTGCTTCAAGGATTCAGCTGAGCTACAGTACTACACAGGAGCCGCAGCTTAGCTGATCCCTTGTGGCAGCACTTACTTTACCTGCTCAGCTGTCAGACATTGCAGAGGATTAGCTGAGCAACAGCAGCTTGTGTGTTCTGCAGTAGCTATCAAGGTTACTGTCCCTGAGAACTACCCTGCCCGTGCCTAGTAGTAGCTCCAGGCCTGCTGTACATATATGTATAGAGGAGTATTATGACCCAGACGTATTTAGATTATATGTACAAACATTTTTGTATCCAAACTAACTGTTTCTTTCACTCATAAATATGTTATTGTAAGCTATTTTTTACTACAGTAAACTGAATTATTTCTGATGGCAGAACACCTACTCACTGGTTCACTACCTTCTGTGCTTGGACAATATATAACAGGGTTATTTTTACATCTCTCTAGGTTAGAGGAGGAAAATTTGTTATTGTTTTGTTTTTTAAAGCTAGCATTGTTTTTTTTTCCCACAAAAGTAAGATTTAAAGCATAAATCAAAATAAATGCTGTACATTACACAGCACTGCAAACCCCAGACATCTTTATACAATTGTAATAGCTAACATGGTTACTGTCACAACAGGGGTGTGGGGGGTGCACAGGGTGTTGGTATTAAGAGGAGGCTCCGTCATCCCCTTTGGCGACTGTTAAACGACTGTTTAAGCAGGGTAGGCGGAGAGGTGTGCTCTCTCCTGTGCCAGGCACGTTCTGTGTCTGAGAGCTCAGCTCCTCCTCCGCAGCTCCCATCTGAATGATGCTTGTGTGACCTCTAGGTCGCTTTCGCATCATTCAGTGAGCAGAGAGCGCGCCATGGAGGAGTAAAGAAGATCAGAAAGATGATGATGTCCAGGGATTGGGACACCAGCAAAGCAAAGGTGAACTGTAACAAGGAAGAAACATGCAGAGGACTGCAATGATGGCTGGGACATACAAGGGGGAGGGGGGGCTCAATGATGGCTGGGACATACAAGGGGGGCTGCAATGATGGATGGCAACATATAAGGGACTGCAATGATGGTTGGGACATACAATGGGGTAGCAGTGATTGATGGTAACATATAAGGGACCGCGATGATGGCTGGGACATACAAGTGGGCTGCAGTGATGCATGCCAACATATAAGGGACTGCAATAATGGCTAGGAATTACAAAGGGGAGCTGCAATAATGGCTGGTACATACAAGCAGGCTGCATTGATGGCTGGGACATATATGTGTGGCTACAATAATGGCTGGGACATACAAGGGGGGCTACAGTGATGGATTTCAACATATTACGGGCTGCTAAGATGCCTGGAATCATAAAAGGGGGGCTGCAACGATGACTGGAGACATAGGGCCTGATCCAGACCTACGATGTTGCGCTGAGCGTACTAACGCTCAGCGTAACATCTATGCACTCCCCCGGTCCGGGCGTAATTTCACTCTGTTACGGCGGCTGAAGGCTACCCTAACTTCAGCCGGCGTAACAAGAGTGTAATTACGCCTGGACCTGATCATAACACGCTAAGCTCCCTGCCACAATTCCCTGCCTCCCCCCGCCTTCTAACTACGCTACAGTTAGGGACGCCCGATCCTGGCCAAAGATTTTCACTAACTACGCCGAGCAACATCTGCCCGGCGCATATGCATATCGGCTAAACTGCTGATCTTACGCACACGCCCGCTGTAGGTCTGGATCAGGCCCATACAGTATAAGGAGCGAAATTTTGGATGACTGGAGATTGGGCACATATAAAGGGAGATTTTTTCACCCTAGCCGCTTTAAACTATGAAAATGTAAATACATTTCGGCTGTGTATATGATGAAATAATTCAAAAGTGTAATTTTATTTAAGCAGAAATTTTAATTTTGCTATTTTGTCACAATTATTGCCATTACATTGAGTAATATACATGATTTATGAGAAACAGTATAAAAATGTACATAGTGGTGACACTGAGATACTGCACCGGGTGACACCAACCCTAGTGACACCACTGTGTAGTATAATATGCAAAATAAGAAAAGCTATATCATTCAGTGTTTGCGACATACAACATAAACAGATCTAGGGCCGGTCCTAAGGAGTGGAGGGGCCCAGGGCAAAGCCTCCTCATGGGACTTCCCCTCCTACTTCCTGCACTGGCGCATGTTTGTAAATATGTTCAGCTGACAGCTGTCCGATCTATCTATCTAGTACTGCAGTACTGCAGCGTCTCTCTGCTGCAGTATATTAGTAGCGTGCCGTGGCTCTGTAGATGATGCTGTCGGGGAGTAGTAGCAGCAGGGGTCAGCCAGAGCTGTGATTAAGGATAGTGGTTCTGGCCAACCTCCACCATTATTACTTCTCAGCAGCATCATCTTTAGAGCTCTCGGCATGCTACTAATATACAAATTATAGCAGAATCTGAGTGGTCACCTGCACTCACCTAAAGATATATATTGCTAAAATTGCCCCACTGTAGTAAAACAGTACAACTTCATTAAATGCCCCGCTATAGTGCCTTCAATATTTAAATGGCAGAGTGTAGTACTTGAAGTAACTTGCTTTAGGTAATCAATTGACTGGGATACTGAAACGGTGGTGGTAAAATAATAATAATATGAAAAAACAAACTAATGTATATGTGTGTTTAAGATAGATAAATAGATATAGATATATACATTTGCATATATATACGATTTTTTGTTTGACGTCTAGAGTTATTATTTCTCTACTGTTAGGGCAGAACCATTTGTATAGGTGGGATGATAACGTATTGGAGGAACACAGACCCATCACACCGCCACAGACCCACCAGATGAGTATTACTGGGGAGTCTAGGTGGAGTTTTAGGGTTAGGCTGCAGGGAGGGGAGCCTTAGGGTCATGCTGTAGAGAGGGGAGACTTAGGGTCAGGCTGCGGGGAAGACAGTCTTAAGGTTAGGCTGAGGGGAGTCTTAGGACCAGGCTGGGGAGAAGAGAGTTTTAGGTTCAGGTGGTGGGGAAGGGAGGGTTAGGGTAATGGAAGGTAAGGTTGGGGTTACATTAATACCATTCTCTGATGCATCTTCTTTCTTTGATGGATCTGTGAGGCAGAAGCAAAGGGCTGTTATCAGCATCACCCACAATCGTTTCGTGGCACGCTGCTGCATAGACACTATGGGGAGGAAGCCTTGATTTAACTCTTAAGTCACGATTGAATATTCCCCACCTTGACTGCAAGAATGCATTACTGTGGTGATTGGTCCAAGAAAATGATTAGTTATTTTGACAACCGCTTAGATGTGATTTTGTCTTTTCTTCTCCTTAGTCCCTAAACTATTTTACTATGATTTATGGTAGAATTTTGGCTTGAGAAACACTATTTTTAATATTTATACAAGGGTTCCCCATCCTGCCCAGGGCCTCAGTACTTTGTGCCCTCTTCCCTCTCGCATCACTGCCTCTTAGAGCACAATAGATGATTCAGATCATGTTACGTGCCATTTAGAAAATAGTTGGAGCACATTTTAGAGAAGTGCTTGATTAAATCAGCATTTCAATGTGTTAATTTTCTCCTTCCATCTCGCTATACACATTTTGGTTCTACTAATCTAGATAACCACTAGAAATAGTTCAGAGGGAAAAAAGTCTTTATTTTCCTGCAAGTGCATCAGCAGTTTATTGCAGAGAATGCATTTGAGCTAAGTAGGTATTTTACCATAGGGCAAATAGCCCCGTTTAGAAAATATATTTTTGGACAGGAGAACCCATTAACTTGCTGCTTTTGCAAAGGCCAATGTGTAAGTAAAGATAAGCAGACTGATTTTTTTCCGTTTTGTGCATTTGTTGGTGTGTGACTGCTTGGTGTATTTATTTAGCCGCCTTCCAAAAATTCACAGTGAAAGTGACATTGCACTAACTTCTGCTCGTGGACAATTCGCTGCTGCTGTAATTGCTGCTTTTACATGTAATTGACTAGATCCGGGTATTTTAGGCGATGCAGGGGGCTTCTGAAGCACTGTACAGAAGTCGGGTTGTTTGCAGTTGCTCCTCCCCTCTTAGGGGTATATTTATCAAACATCTCTGCTGTTCTCATTTGTTTTGGTGTGTACCAGTTATCCATTATGGAATCAGTTCAAGTACTACTGACTAATCACATTGGGCCTGATCCAGAACAACGCTTCGAAAGCGAATTTACGCATGGCGGAAACGTAAAATCGCAGTTTAGAACGCACTGCGCATGCGCACCATAGAAAATACGCACATTCACGTAGCGTAATTGTGAACGTATGGCCCATTCCCGTATGTGTCACGTAAATACTTACGTGTGGGGTGTGCCAAATTTACGTTACTCCAAAATACGTCTGAAATACGTGAAGTAGGCGGGGGGTGGTATTTAAAGTGTACAGTATGGGCGTGCTTAGCTGCGTAAATTTGTTCAGCCCATACGTACGTGTGCGTATGACAGTGGTTACGTGTGAAAAAGTTAAGGTAGGGTTTGGGAAGCGTATCTTGATCCGTCGGTCAAAATATGTCCGTGCAAGGGGTGTGCCGAGGGGAGTGTAGCGAACTTACGTGCACGAAAATACGCACCGCGAATAAACGTACGGCACACGTAGTTCTGGATCTACCCCATTATATCCTCTTTATCCTGAGCGTGATATCCTCAATATTTTTTTTCACCTGTATCCCTCTAGCCACCCTCTCTATGCTCCTTCTATGAGCTCCTAAGCATATTTTCTCAGGCCCATGTTCTCTCCTTATATATTTACATATTTGAGACATTATAATGAGGATGCCTACACACTCCCTATATATATTTATCCAATTTATGGATGCTGTAACTCATAACTCTGACCAGTTGCCCAACCTAGCACCAGGTAGGGGCTCGTGTACCACCAGTGATGCATGTACCACTGGCTGAGCACTCCTGCTCTAAAGAGAAAATTTGAGGTGTTGCCCATAGCAAGAAATCAAATTCTACCTATTATTTTCTAGAATGTACTGTGAAAATTATAGCTATAATCTGGTTGTTATGGGACACACCTCCTCTGAGGTTGAGAAATCTACCCTTTAGTCATTTTAGAGTGTAGGCGTTTCCACTCTCTCTATTCTCTTTTAGATCTCCTCATTTATTAGAATTTGTGGATACTTCAGTCAGAAAGTTCAGAGTAACCACTATTTGTCAGACGTTCACCTGTGCTTGCGATTACAATGTCTGTGTAGTGGGATCCAGCTGAACGTGGGTCTAGCCGACAGGCCTGGCAACAGAAATCTTAGGGCCCTGTACACTCATGTATTTGGGGGCCCCCATCCCTCCCCAATAGTGTATTCCAGGGGGTCCCTCTGAACTTTGGGGCCCATCACAGCTCTCCCCTTGTCCCCCCCCCCAGTCGCCGGGCCTGCTAGCCGAATCGCGTGCCTAGGGACCCGATGGCAAGAAATGTGGAAGTCTAGATCCGGCACTATTTGTGTATAATATTGTATGTCATGATCCATAAAAGGGCGAATATAGATTGCACATTAATGCTGAGCACAGATCATCTTGATGGTAAAAACCACAAGAAATTACTTGGTTAATGATCTATAAGGATAATTTGACTATGACATATGCTGAAGTTATATGAATTGCTCATACTTCATTTGTTTTTAAGATTGGCGGATTTTCCTTAAATGTTTATCTTTTTTACATTTAATAATTGGTGTTTTGCATATCTACTGTTATATAGTTATATGTATTTCTCTTACGTTTGTTCTATTTTTGATTGTTTGTTTTTTAACTCAGGCCAACTGATGACAGCAACCAGCCTCCAGGAAGAGGTGTATTATCAATGCAAGGACTCACCCATGGGGTCATTAGAGTGGACTCGGAGGAAAAGTTGTCTGTACTTACCGTGCAAGATGTTGGGACAGTCATGCCTGGTGGTATGGATCATTTTCTTTTGTGATTCTCCCCCCCTCCTCTTCTTTTATTACAAACATTGGGCTGGATCCAGACTTAAGAAGGAGCTTGTAATTAAGAGAGGAAGGTTACACCTGGGCAAAACCATGTTGATTTCAGGGGGAGCCAAGTTAATTGTATTCTGTGCATGCAGGGATATATCTTTGAATTGGTTACTGCACACAGATACTGACCAGCTTTACGATCACACTGTTATTTAGAGTTGGGATAGGAAACATCACCTCTCAACTCTAATACTGTTTGCAACAGATGAAATTTGATTCCCCTGCAATCAACATGGTTTTGCCTAGGAGTAACTTTACTTTCTTGATTTCAAGCTCCTTTTTAAGTTGGGATCCAGCCCATTAGGGGGAATTCATTTGTCAACAGAGTGCAATCTATATTTACTGTCATTGCTGATGGCTTCCCTATGCTAAAGCATTGTCAATGTGGGAATTGGTTCACTTTCACTTTTTGGTAATTTATTTTTCCAAACATGAATACAGCATAATTAATAATAAAACAATGGTAGTAATAATATTAGGTGAATATGATGCAGTCCCTTAATATGCCTTAGAAAAAAAAAGACCACATTGTGTGTTTACCTTTGTTCTGAAGCACAAACTCTGTGATGATACACATACTGTACATAACCTTTTTCTTAAATCTTTTTTTATGTGCTGTGTTTTTAATATATAGTGCTGCCCCTTTTACAATGTGTATACAGCAATTCTATGAATTTATTAAAATATCTTATAGACTGACACGTGCTGTGTTTCTATGTAAGAGTCTTGTCATGGACTCGTGTCAGTCTAAATGCCCATTTTAACCCCCCAGTAATGCCATAGTACTTTTTATACCCCATCACCTGGTGGGGGCAGCACTTGATTATGTTCTGGCCTCGGTGTACACATCCATGGCCATTTTATTCAGCAGAATGTCTTAAATTCTTTGTAATGACAACTGAAATGAACATGAGCAGATATATAGCTACATAAAGTCACTGCGAGGGCATTGACACAATCACTCTGTCACTTACACGCAGTGGGAACAATAAGTTAGGGGGCTAAATCAGTATTCTGAGTGCAGGTTCCCAGCTCATCTTGAACCCTGACATCACAGCCAGACCTTGACAATGACTTATCAGGATTTTTCGGGGTGACTAGCTAGATATTGGTAATATGTTTCAGTCGTACTTGCATGCAATAAATGAAAAGTCTGCCTCCAGTATGTGTAGGCATCAGGTGCTTATACTGTAGTTGTGTTTGATGTGATGTCTGGTGACAGAATGTGAATAATTAATTACAGCCATTAAATGGATTGTCGTGTCCCTATTATACATTGGAAAGCTGGGCTAACAAGAAAGCACTCTGGACATTTAGCATGGCATTAGTATAGGGGCTCTGCCGTTGCTGAGCAAATCACTAATTAAACAGACAGCTGTTGCCTGTAGACGGTTTAGCTGTTTAATTGACATCCCCATCATTTCTAGTTCATACGTCAGGCCTCTATCTGGTTCTGTGGGCCATACTGGAGGCTGTTCTTGCTGGATGTCACAGTCTCACTCTAGCAGTAAGGTTATAGCATATGGATATAAGAAGCATGGTTCTAGGTTTTCCCCTTAAGCAAAGGTACATATGCAGAGATCTTGTTCTCTGGTCATCTGAGGCCAGTGACCTGGGTGTGCCAAAGGGATAAGCTCCACAGCTGAGCTAACCGCATTGTTTAAGGCATTCTGTTGAGAAAGGAAAGTGGAACATTTGAAAGATGCCTTTACAGAAGATTGCTTGCAGCTGCTTTGCAGTCATTTACTGCCAGCAGGAGTAAAACATCTTTTCTTATTGTAAGTTTGAAATAACAGAAATAGAATTGTTTACCTAGTTTACTACTAATGCTTCTTGACTTATGAAAAAGCACAAATAAATATACATACATGTGCTTTGTCTTGCCTTGTATTTATACAATTTGCTTTATAAAAACATAATAGACAAAACCTGAATTCAATAAACATATGTGTGGGTAATGTCTAAACTACAACCCTTGTTTTTGCTAAGTTTGGAAACATTTATTTAAGCATTTGTTTAGACAAAGATGGCTGTCTACAGAGTGTGTACATGAGTTCCATTTTGCAGTCATGACAGCTGTCAAGTTTTACTTTGGTTTTGGCCTCATAACCTTCTTAGAACTTTATTTTTGTTGCTGTTCATTGTATTATAAATAAGGCAGTGAATCAATGTAAGTAGTCATTTTAAAGGTATCCATAGATCTGAGTAGGTCATAGTAACAGGCAAACCACCACTCTGTTTATTGTTCTGAGGCAAATCACTTCCAATGCTTACCCGTTCTATCAGTAAAATGTGATCCATCTATAGGCAGTGTATAAAGACTTGCTGGCAGCGCGCCATTATACGATTTGTCAGCAGACAGGGAATGGGAAAAATCAGGCCTTTGTTGTATGTCGTTAAAAAAAAAAAAAATACAGAATCATTTGCATTGTATGTTGCCAAATTATATAATTGTACCAAATGCATTGACAAATCAATGTAATTACAATTCGTTCAATTAGAACGAATTAGACGTTCTGAATTGTTACATTATGCCATATAGTATATTGAAAAATAATCATGCTTTCGGATAGGGCAAGTGTGACGAGGCACAGGAACAGTGACATTTTGGTAGCAATGTCTGCCTGTGATAAGCTTTTCTTATAAACTGTTGTGAATTATAAACAAAGGTTTAACTCACAAATTTTAGAGAGAAGAAACATTTAATAGGTCACCTGGAATATTGTGTTTAGTTCTGGAGGCCATGGACCATATTCAGAGCTGAGAAAGCTTTAAGTAGGTGCAGAGAGGCATTTATCCGAACCTAAAGCTCCCTCCGATGCCACCTCCCCTTTTGTACGAACCTAGGCTAGTAAAGAGTGACTTCCCTATTTTCCTGTGTGTATTTACCTTCTTAAGAAAAAAATACACACGAACTTCTCACTGCCCTGCCCTCCCTGGCTCATTTACATCCCTCTCCCCACCCACTCTTCTTAAAACCTCCCAGAGGCTGCCATGGCACGCCTCTTTCTTCTTAGGAGACTACGTGCACTCAGTCTACTTACCTAAGTGGAACGTAGATTGCGTAATGACCTAATACACCTAATAAACTGGAGCTTCTTAAGTTTGAATCCAGTCCCATATCTCAAGAAAGACACAATTACATTAAAAAAGAACAACAACTCTTCAAAAAATATAAGAAGAAAGGCTAGAGGAGCTAAACATGTATAGCTTGGAGCAGAGAAGGGACAGAGGGTTTATGTGATAGCAGGTTTCTCATATATCGAGGGGTGTAACCAGATACAGGAGGGGGCATTTTTCAATGAAAGACCAGTATTTGACTCAAGGGCATGCATATAAAAAGGGAGGGTGGTAGGGTCAGAGGCAATGCGTTGGATCCAGACTTAAGTAAGTGCTTGAAATTAGTTACTCCTGGGCTAAACCATGTTGATTGCAGGGGAGTCATATTTCATCTGTTGCAAACAGTAGTAGAGTTGAGAAGGGATGTTTCCTATCCCAAGTCTAAATAATAGTGTGATAGTAAAGCTGGTCAGTATCTGTGTGCAGTAAGCAATTCAAAGATATATCCCTGCATGCAAAGAATACAATTAACTTGACTCCCCCTGCAATCAACATGGTTTAGCCCAGGAGTAACTAATTTCAAGCACTTACTTAAGTCTGGATCCAGCCCATTATTCATATAGATCAGGGGTTCTTAACCTTATTTTAGGGAGTACCAGTTACCCACTATGGAATCAGGTCAAGAACCACTTTGCAAATTATGTAGACACACACACATATTTTTTTTTATTATTTATATATAGATTTTTTATTATCCTCACATGGTTTGCAATAGTTTTGAGATATATTTTCAAAATAATCTAAAAAGCTTTTATAAATCACTTACCTGTTCTGTTTACTTCCTCACTGAGAGGTGATGTTTCCTATCCCAAGTGTAAATAACAGTGTGATAGTAAAGCTGGTCAGTATCTGTGTGCAGTAAGCAATTCAAAGATATATCCCTGCATGCAAAGAATACAATTAACTTGACTCCCCCTGCAATCAACATGGTTTAGCCCAGGAGTAACTAATTTAAAGCACTTACTTAAGTCTGGATCCAACCCAATGTACGGAAAAAATGGCTAAGGGTGAAAAAGGACCTAAGGTCAGTATAGTTTAAATGAAGCAACTAGTCAGGCTGGATGACTCCTGCCATTACTTTCTATGTTTCTATGTATGCCATCTTTCTTAGGTGTGTGACCTGTAAAGCAGGGTTGCCAACTCTCCCGGAATATCTGGGAGACTCCTGAAATTCGGGCAGTTTTCCTATTATCCCACGAAAGCCGTAAATTCTCCCACAAGTTCCAACCCCCTGCCTAATATTATAGAAATCCCTGTGTTACTAGGGATGGGAGGCACTTGATGACATAAATTTCGCCATCAAATCCCGCCCTGAACACTATAGGAATTACTGCAGTAACTGACAGGGGGCGGGGCTTAATGACGCGATTTGCTGTGCACTTTGGGGTATACAATAATTGTGTTATTTCTTTTTAGCTATTATGTGTTCAGTGAAACCTGATGGTGTTCCTCAGCTATGTCGGACAGATGAGATAGGAGAACTGTGTGTGTGCGCTCTCGCTACAGGTACATCCTATTACGGTCTCTCCGGTATGACCAAGAATACCTTTGAGGTAAGTAGGAGCCATTTATTTGCAACATTAAATGATCTTCACTGCTGCTTTACTCAATATTCATAGCTCACAAACACATTCATTTTAAGCATTTTCAAGAATTTGTGCTTTTTTTAGGGTGGGGGGGGCACTTTTCATAACTTTATATATCCAAAGAAGGGCACTTGGGGAGAAATTCAACCAGCTGCACTCTATAGCGAAAAACTTAAATTAAAGTACGCAAATATACGCACGTATGTGGCAAGGCAACACCCATGACTCTCCCCATTGGCTGGACGGGTTTTCGGTGACTTCCGCTTCCATAGGGCACCCTTAAGTCTACGTGTGTACTTACACGCTTATGTTACTTATGTACGTGCGTATTTATCTAACTGCGCCCTCAAATGCCCATTTAAATGCCTCCCCCTGCCCACTTTCACGTCATTACTGTCCCTAAGTGCAATTCACAAGTTTGTGCTGATAGTACTTGCGAAAGTACTTGTTCAAATACTACGTAATGTGCGTGGGATACGCAGTTATTCCGCTCCTAAAAATACGCACGCAACGACACGCAAAAGGGGATCTGTGAACGCGGTCCTTAATTTTTTTATTTTGCTGACATTAGTCCAAGTACCATAATGGATTGGTCTTTCTCTCTGGTTAATCATTATGACTGCACAGCTTTACATAAGTACAATATTGTATGTGTCACTCAACAAGTTTTAACCATATGATTTACCAATATTTTACAGACTGCTTTGAGACTTATGGGTGACTGATAATTACCAGTAATTACTTGTGGAGCGTACGTGGCACTGTAATCTTTCCAGCAGATCAGTCAGATTATTGGGCTCTGTTTGGCTGTATTACTCTTAGCTTTTATTTTCCTTTCTGTTATGAAATGTGCTCATTCTTCATGTCGAATACAGTATTTTGTATTGTTATCTGAGTGTAGTTTAGACCAGGGCACAAGGTATGTGGAGTCTCCATATTTGTTGGTGCTCCAGTTTTGTTGCCACAGCCTTATGGGGTGGTTCATTGGCTCTGACAAACATGGACCTTAGTGTAAATGTTGGCTCAGTTTAGGCTTTAGACTTTAAGCTGTGATGAGGCAGAATTTGTTACATATTCTGTATAGATTGCTGCATTATAAGATTTCCATTATATAAATAATCCTTCAGCTACTTACGTTATATATAACTTGAAAAATATATATATTAGCATTCTGTCTGTGATTAGTGGTATGCCGCTCACAGCAAGGTAAACAATGAAGGTCGTATCATCTCTGTTCTGCTGTCAGCGCTGAGTGTTCACCATTAGAGCCGTTTGTCTGTAGTGAATTTGAATAATTGAAGAGAATGTTTTTGCAGTGCACTTGAGCGCAACACCTGTGAGGATTTACTAAGTCTGTGCTGTATTTTATTATGCTCTGCTACAAAGTAATGCAAAACACATTGAATTCTAATGCCTTGAGCAAAAGGTAAACCCATAAACAAACAATCCAGATAGTCCTTCATAAAGTCACAGCTACACTGCATAGCTAAGTGCCTTAAACTTAGGAGGGCTGATTCAGAGTTATGGAGTAAGGGTAAATCAGGTGCAAGTGTACAGCTGGGCTAAACCATTTCTCAAAGTAAGGGGTGTTAATTCATTTAAAATCTTTTGCATGCAGGAAAAATATTTTACTTTCACACATAGAACTCACATGCTGCATAATGTTATGTTTATGCAATAAAAGAGTTGAGCTAAGAAACTTCCCCTCTTAATTCTAATTCTGGTTTCGCAATATAAAATTGCCTCTCCTTGCAATTTAACATGGTATTGCTCAGGTCTACACTTCCACCTAAAACAGGTGTAAGTGCAACTCTGAATCAGCCCCGGTGTGTTTATAATAGACTGTGCTGTAGATACTCCTATGCCTTTTCATAAGACCATTTTTGCAAATGCAAGTGCTTAGAAATCAAGAGCGTGAAAGTACATCCAATATCTAGTGATGTGGCAGTGTGGCCGGCTCCCCCCCTCGTGCGCCATAGTGGGATAACATTGAAATAAGTCATGTGCACTTCGGGGCAAGATGGAGGTGACCGTCAATCTGTACATAACAGTATTACAGCACATGGGTTGCACTTACACCGAAATGTATTACAAACTGACAGCTGACAGAAGATGAGGTGTTAAGAGACCAACTGTAATGTGATCTGATGTCTATAGTTAGGTTGTTAATGGGTACATTACTTTAATACAGCACTCTCCCTATAGAGTCTTCAATGTCACATTTTTATTTCTTTTGAATTGATTATTTTTTCTATCTTTTGGAAACAATTTTAGAAAGACTGATTGTGATTTTCTTTCAAAATCAATATTATTTGGATCTGTTGTTGCGGGGCCCCTAAAAGGCACAGGGCCCATAGGCTGGTGCCTACTTTGCCTATTTAGTAATCTGACACAGCCAGGACCCTACCTTAAATGTTACTTACCAGCCCCACATCAAATGGGGCTTGTGCGTGATGAAGGATCATATGTAAGGGCTTAACCAGGTATGCATGGTGAGTCGTCCAGCCTACCTTCAGACACGGAAGCCTGGAAAATTAGGAAACAGATCAGTGCCAAATGCATGGTGCAAAAATGTATGTTTTCCACATGTACAGTGTAGGGACATTGACTTATTTATAGGTAAACGATATACACAAACCACAAAGGGCAACTAAATGACACAAAATGATCAGCAGATGTGATTGTCTCACGCAAAGTTGCTGTCTGTATAAATCTTTACCTACTGCATAGATCACACAGCAATATTATAGACAATTCTGTCTGATGATGCAAACAAATGAATCATAGAGTACAATAGAACCATGAGATTTTATAATGAGAATAAATGAGTCCATTTGCTGCCTTAGTTAGGTGAATGAGTTATAGTCACTTGGTTTCCCAGCAATTGTACTTTAAAATGTATTAACAACAAGGTTATTATTAGTCACTTTTGCACATGATGCGTTAATTGACTGTATTTCTATAACTTTCTGTTTCCGTACACACAGAGATCTGTATGTCTGCATTGGAGAGGGGATTGCACGTCCCTGTTACTCCCCTCTTATCCCTATCTTAACTGATCTCCACCCCCCCGGCCCTTCATTATCTCCATTATCCATCGGCGGCCCCTTTCACAGAACTTCTACCAGAGGGAACTTAGTAGAAGGCGATACCATTGGTCACATCTGGCGTGTACATGCCCCAATGTTGCTTGTCAGGAGACGTATGCTATAGATTTGCCTATGTCCTCTGACTTACATAAATCTAGATCAGGCTCACAATGCGTGCTTTTAGAGGAATGTGGATGGACTAAGGCTCAGTGTTGTTTGGGTCTGTATTAAAATTGATAAACAATTGATATGCAATTATTTGTGTAACATAGGAGATCTATGAGTTTCTTATCAGTAACATTCTGCTTGTGCCTTTTGTGCTTATCTCACAAGGTTTTTCCAATGACCAGCTCGGGAGCCCCGATAAGTGAATATCCATTCATAAGGACTGGCCTGCTTGGATTTATAGGACCAGCTGGGCTGGTCTTCGTTGTGGGTAAAATGGATGGTCTGATGGTTGTGAGCGGACGCAGGCACAATGCTGATGACATTGTGGCAACGGCGCTGGCTGTGGAACCCATGAAATTTGTCTACAGAGGAAGGTCGGTGACAATGAGCTGATTGCTTTGTCTTCATTTGTTCTCTTTAGCAGTGTGCTTAAACGCTAGAAGTCCTCCTTGGTTATTCCAATCAGCATCCATGCCCTGATGCTTAGCTTTAAAACAGTCCCTGAAACATCTTCTTTGTTGTACTTTTGACCATGTAAACTTATTCTGTAAGGGTTACAATTGAAAATGATTATTTTAAAATTAAATTTAGTGAAAATGACATGATTTATGGAAATTGTCCATGTAAACAGTATTGTGTGTGAAGGATGTAGGCTTAGTATATGTGTTTATATACTACTAAGCTTATTAAATGGAGTAGATCCATGTCCATCGTTGCAGGTTTCAAACTGAAAATATCTGTCCTTTAGCTGGCTGAGTCTTACAGATTCTGCCCAACTTGAATCTTGATTCTCAATACATCCCCTTTGCCAATTGTGGGCTGTCCGACTAAATACTTGATTCCGTACACTAGCCGCCGCTGCAGAGACCGGCTTACAGGATTTGTGATTCACAACATGGCATGCAGGAGAGCAGGATACTTCCCCTGCTCTCCTATGTGTGGATGGTGGATCCGTGCACAGAACCCTACCTTAAGTATTCTGCACACATCTCCATGCGTGCAGAATACTGGCTTGTACGTGAGGGCTTATCCATGCCTTTACTGTACGATTTAAATGCCTGTGCCCACCTCCCAAGCATAGCTCATATGCATGGGGCGCTGATTTGCAACTGCATGTCGAGGCGGTAATATAGGTACTGTGTGTGGACTGACTTCTGTACCCAGCATATGGAAGTCATCTGGTTATCTTAGATGTGGATTCGGCCTTTTAACAAAACACCCAGATTTACAGGCTATAAAGAGGGTGGGATATTCTGAGGCTTAATGAGGCACCTTTTAGGTATATTTTAGTGCTTCTTATGTCTTTCTGTTTTAAATGTTCAAACAGATTTACTTTTATCACAGATTGTTTTAGACAGATTTCTACCCAATACCCAGTAAACAATACTGTTTATTCCCATGCATCCATTGTATAGACCTTTGCTTAAGATTGTGAATTATGCATCGCTTTGCAGACTTTTTCCATCCTCTCTCTCTTTAGATCTGATGTAGCAGACCTACCTGTTTAACCTTACATTTCTTAAGCAGATATTGCACAAATTTATGCTGTTTTTCATCATTTAGATGAAGCAATGTGCACAAAAAATAATGGGCATTATAAAACTATAAAACTGCCTGTGACCGAATCAATTATAAATAATGTCCTGTAGTGTGGCGTTAGGGATGTCTGGTGCTATGAGCACTGTCTTTTATTAGTAATACTAAATACGAATTTGTTCCAAGCCCCTTGATTGAAGGTTATACTCTGTATTAATTAGCGTTTAGCCCTATCCTCTGTGCCTTGAAGTTACTGCTAACAGTGTTCATGGTAATGTGAGGAACACAATCTGTTCTGGGGTGAGGGAAAAGATATGATATTCATATGATATTTAATAACATACAGTATGTTGTGTTTTGTTGATAAAAACATGACTTAAACTGAATTGCAGCTTTTCTGGGGGAGAAATGATAGCATTCCTTAAACACTGTTGACAGCTCACATTGCTGCGGGCTCTATGCGGCTGATAATTACTAAAGGAACTCATCCTAGACTGTGTCTGTCATGTTGCTGCTACGTGCTGTGACCATAGAATGTCTGAACGCTCAGATATATGGCTGGAATCATCCTGGTTCTCACACAGGAACCTGCAGTGCTGCTGCCCATCCCTCATACATCTTATATCTGTATAGTTGTGTCCACAACACAATCAATGAAGCTTCCAGCAAGAATCCAGCAATTTACACTTAGGAAGCCATAAATGTCTTTCGTTTGGTTGCACCTAAAAGTTGTAGTGTTTGTGGTGGAATTCCTCTCCTGTCCCTTCCCTCGCCCTGTCCTTCTCCCTCTCTTAACTGTCTCTTTGTCCTCTGCTCTGTTCCTCGCTTACATTGCTGACCTGTACATCCATCCTCCTATTTCCTTGCCTACCGGTCTTTCCGTCCCCTGCTCTGTTCCCCCCACCCCCCCTTCATGCTGAAACCTGACCACCGGTCCAGTAGTGTCAACCCCTGAATATATCATTTAAAATGTTACTGGTCCTGTAGGGGACAAAGATATTAGTCTCTCTTTATGGCAATGATAGGAGCTTTGTTTCCAGCTATTGCTGGGATAGGGATCATTGATCTTTATGAAGAGGGAATTATTACTGTTAAATCTAGTTAGGGACGGGAGTTACCTGATAACACATTGAGCTTCAGCTGATCACCACAGAGGTTTGTTAAGTTAAGTAAGTGAATCTCTCACCTCTGGCTCATGCGCCTTGTTTGGTTAATCTGCAGGATAGCCGTGTTTTCAGTGACTGTTCTGCATGACGAGAGGATAGTTATTGTCGCAGAGCAGCGCCCGGATTCCACAGAGGAGGACAGTTTCCAGTGGATGAGCAGAGTTCTGCAGGTGGGATAATCATTTTAATTCATTTAATCGGTCTATGAATTTCTGAGGCCTAAAGAACTTCACTTATGTCATTGAATATTAATCCATAAAGCAAAAGTCTCAGTAGTGCAGTATAATACTTTCCTATTATATTTAATCACACGCAGAGCGGATGTCAGTAGAGAAACACAGGAATGGGGTTAAGGGTGGAAAGATATTGTTTTATCCATCAAATCCATAGGATTACATTCTATGTACAGGTATAGACAGAACTCGATGTATGCAAGTTTTAGCAGAAGACAGGACATTTTACTGCAATAAAGAATCCAATCAACAACAAAGATAAAATACTAGACCTGAATATTCTCTAATGCTCAGCAAAGGCAGATAGATCTCTGTATGTTATAACAATTACTGACTGTGTAAGTAAAGATGTACTAACCTGGGGAGAGAGAGATGGATTTTCTGTGCGCCAATTTGTCATATGGGGCTGAATCCAGACTTAAGAAGGAGCTTGAAATGAAGGGGCTGATTCAGAGATGCGTTTGCATTCGCGCTCGCAATTAAACGTGCGCACGTAGCAGGGAACACCCACCAAAACCCCTGACACTCCCCTTGCAAATCCGTGCTCTTGTAGACTTACACCACCATAGACCACTTGTATCTTTCCGTGTGCAGTTGCGTGCGTATGTAGCGTGCGATTCATGCTAGTCGCAGTCCTTCATTAAAATGCCTCACCTGCCCACTTTTATTTAAATTTTCACGTGCGTATTTTTGCGTGGGAGATCCGTGCGCATGTACCCACGTGCAATTCACAGGTCCGTGCCTACTGGACTTACGAGCGTATAATCAACGTAGATTGCGTACCAAAAGTTACTACGCATGTGCAGTTCATCGCAAAAATACGCACGCATCTCGCCGTGAAAACGGATCTCTGTATCAGCCCCTAAGAGAGGAAAGTTACTCCTGGGCTAAACCATACTGATTGCAGGGGAGTCATATTTAGAGTTTAGAGGTGAAGTTTCCTATCCCAAGTCTAAATAACAGTGTGATCGTAAAGACAGTCAGCATCTGTGTGCAGTAAACAATTCAAAGATATATCCCTGCATGCCAAGAATACAAATAACTTGACTTCCCCCTGCAATCAACAGGGTTTAGCCCAGATGTAACTTTCGTCTCTTAATTACAAGCTCCTTCTTAACTCTGGATCCAGCCCATGGTGCGTTTTAGACCATTTTCATATGACAGTTGTAACTATTGAACATTGTGCCGCTGTTACCTTGTAATACGGTTTTGTGATTATTGTTACACATGTTACCTGCTTAATTATAATTGTTTATTTTTTTTATATTTCCTCCAGGCTATTGACAGTATACATCAAGTTGGAGTTTACTGCTTAGCTCTGGTACCAGCAAACACACTCCCCAAAACTCCTTTAGGTGGCATTCACCTGTCAGAGACCAAGCAACTGTTCCTTGAGGGGTCACTCCATCCATGTAATGTGCTTATGTGCCCTCACACATGTGTAACGAACCTTCCGAAACCCAGACAAAAGCAGCCAGGTAACGCTGAAATGGGAGAAGTAATACCTGTTTCCAATTATTGCCAGGGTGATTGACATGTCGGCTAGGAGTTGATATTAGATAAATCATTGGTTCTTCAGTGAACAAACTCCTTGATGACTTCTAAGTAGCAGCTCGGTTTGCATTATCCCTTATATATGAAAGGTGGGGTATAAAAGTAGGTTGTGTTGTTAAGATGTGTGCATTTAATTATTCATTTATAGAATGAAGTTGTAGAAAATGTCATATGGTGTAAAGACTAAAATAATATGAATGTGCAAAACAGGCCCAAAACCTATGGCTATCCTGTGCATTACCACTTGCAGCATGCATTAGGTGCAGGGTCTCTTTGTGACATTTCATCAGGTTCAGCCATAGTAAGAAGTCCCAGATCACTAGAAAAAGTGGCATCCCCTAAGTGTATTTCAATGTATGAATAATAGAGCACTAAAGAGAAAATAAACATCAATGATCAATGTGTTTGTCGTAAAACCACATACATTATTTAGTGTATAGATTATTCCACTTCAAACAATACATTTAATAAGAAAAAGAGATGCCTGTATGTAATAACTTAAACATTTTGAAAGGCTGTGAAAAAGATTACCACTAGTGCTGAGTGATGCAACATGCAGCCTCATGTCCGTCATGTCATATTTAAATGTGTAGTGTTATGTAGAGATTGGGATAGAGTTTTCTTATGGTCCTAATCATTGATCCTATTTGGGGGAACAGGTCAGTGTGTAGGCTATAGTTGTATTGTAGGGTCATGTTCTTTAGGTTTGTTTAATGTTAACCTAACTAACCTCAATTTTCTTGGTGTGGGTTCCCGTAGCGAACGGCCCCATTTCGAATTGGCCGTTTGCTCCCAGCCAGTTCGGAACTGGCTGGGATATCGATTGCTTATGCCTCGATGAGTCATAGCAATCAATACTCAGAGCACTGAACATGGTGCTCCGAAACCTAAGGATTCCCTACTCCCTAAGTCTCCCCACTCCCCTGCAGCCTAACCCTAAGTACCCCTCCCCCATGAGTGTACCAAGCCCCAAGATTTCTGTTGCTGGGCCTTTCCATAATTCGGAAGGTTGTTTGTATGGGTGAGGGGTTAGCAAAGCAATTGCAAAGATGCTTAGCTATAGCTGCTTTGTGGATCTTAACTCATAATTGTAGATGCATATGCAAACTAATCTGAACTATGGATCCGGTCCTGTATACTTCGTATCCAGTCCTATATACTTCATATCCGGTCCTGTATACTTCTTACCCGCCCTGTATACTTCATATCCAGTCCTGTATACTTCATATCCGGTTCTGTATACTTCATATCCGGTTCTGTATACTTAATATCCGGTCCTGTATACTTCATATCCAGTCCTGTATACTTCTTACCTGCCCTGTATCCTTCTTACCCGCCCTGTATACTTCATATCAGGGGTTGGTAGAATCCCCTTGGTTTGGGACCCCCCTGCAGCCTTGTTTTTCAGCGCTAGGTCCTCCTTTTATTTATTTATTTATTTATTTATGGTCATAATCATTGATCCTATTTGGGGGAACAGGTCAGTGTGTAGCCTATAGTTGTATTGTAGGGTCATGTTCTTTAGGTTTGTTTAATGTTAACCAAACTAACCTCAATTTTCTTGGTGTGGGTTCCCGTAGCGAACGGCCCCATTTTGAATTGGCCGTTTGCTCTCAGCCAGTTCGGAACTGGCTGGGATATCGATTGCTTATGCCTCGATGAGTCATAGCAATCAATACTCAGAGCACCGAACATGGTGCTCCGAAACCTAAGGCTTCCCTACTCCCTAAGTCTCCCCACTCCCCCGCAGCCTAACCCACCCCTCCCCCATGAATGTACCAAGCCCCAAGATTTCTGTTGCTGGGCCTTTCCAGAACTCGGAAGGCGGTTTGTATGGGTGAGGGGTTAGCAAAGCAATTGCACAGATGCTTAGCTATAGCTGCTCTGTAGATCTTAACTCATAATTGTAGATGCATATGCAAACTAATCGGAACTATGGATCCGGTCCTGTATACTTCATATCCGGTCCTGTATACTTCTTACCTGCCCTGTATACTTTATATCCAGTCCTATATACTTCATAGCCGATCGTGTATACTTCATATCCAGTCCTATATACTTCATATCCAGTCCTGTATACGTCAAATCCGCTCCTGTATACTTCATATTTAGTCCTATATACTTCATATCCGGTCCTGTATACTTCATATCCGGTCCTGCATACTTCATATCCGGTCCTGCATACTTCATATCCGGTCCTGTATACTTCATATCCGGTCCTGTATACTTCATATCCGGTCCTGTATACTTCATATCCGCTCCTGTATATTTCATATCTAGTCCTGTATACTTCATATCTGGTCCAGTATCCTTCATATCCAGTCTTGTAAACGTCATATCTGGTCCTGTATACTCCATATCCAGTGGTCATTTGTATTAAGTGTTTCTTGTGTCATTTTGCATTGCTTTGGGTACAGATTAATCTGCTAAATGACAAGGTTTCCATGAAAGGGTATATTTGTTTATTGCCTTTGGCACTTCTCTACTAAACTGGATGACCAATGACCATGTTCAATCTTATAAACCATGTATATAATATGCATTGTATGTTTCTCTGTAGAAATTGGCCCTGCCTCTGTGATGGTGGGGAACCTGGTCTCTGGAAAGAGGATTGCACAGGCTAGTGGAAGGGATCTGGGACAGATAGAAGACAATGATCAGGCCAGAAAGGTAAGGTCACACTGGACAACTGTTTGTATTAGATAACAAATCACAGAACCAGACAATATTTATTGATCTACTATTCAGTTTGTCATATGAATTCAGTTGTGTCTTTTGCAATCATATAAATTCAATCCCATGACTTTAAAATGTTAGCAATTGCGATTTCTGAAGTAGAATGATGATTTTCTGCACGTATTGTAGACATTAGGACTGTATACTCAAAGAAATGAGTCAATGATGGCAATAAACAATATTGATGATGGTAGTACAAGATTTACACAAGTACCTTGGGAAACAATTATCTTGACACAAGTAGAGAATTCACATGGGGGATTTACAGGGGATGGAGAAATGTAAAGACAAATCTATTTGTACCGTAGGCTACTGGGGTTATAAATAAGCAGTTTCAGTAGTGATAAGGATCTGAGGTGTCTAGGTGAGAATTTAGTATATTATGGATAGAATTGTACTATATTGATAAGGTTGTTATGAGGGCTTTGAGGAGTGAGGGCTGTATATGAGGACATGGGAGCAAGGGCTGTAGATGAGGACATGGGAGTGAGGGCTGTTGATGAGGACATGGGGAGCAAGGCTGTAGATGAGGAAATGGGGAGCAAGGCTGTAGATGAGGACATGGGGAGTGAGAGCTGTAGATGAGGACTTGGGGAGTGAGGGCTGTAAATGAGGACATGGGGAGCAAGTGCTGTAGATGAAGATATGGGGAACAAGGGCTGCAGGGCTGTGAGCAAGATAAGGACATGGGGAGCAAAGGCTGTAGATGAGGACTTGGGGAGTGAGGCTGTAAATGAGGACATGGGGAGCGAGTGCTGTAGATGAAGATATGGGGAGCAAGGGCTGTAGATGAGGACATGGGGAGCGAGGGCTGTAGATGAGGACATGGGGAGCGAGGGCTGTAGATGAAGATATGGGGAGTGAGTGCTGTAAATGAGGACATGGGGAGCGAGTGCTGTAGATGAAGATATGGGGAACAAGGGCTGTAGATGAGGACATGGGGAGCAAGGCTGTAGATGAGGACATGGGGAGCAAGTCTGTAGATGAGGACATGGGGAGAAAAGGCTGTAGATGAGGACTTGGGGAGGGAGGGCTGTAAATGAGGACATGGGGAGTGAGGGCTGTAGATGAAGATATGGGGAACAAGGGCTGTAGGGCTGTGAGCGAGGGCTGTAGATGGGAATCTTGGGAGCGAGGGATGTAGAAGGAATTTTGAGAGCGAAGGCTACAGGTTTGAGGAGTAAAGGCTATATATGGGGGAGTAAGAGATGACAATTGGGATCTTAGGAGACAGGTCTGTAGATGGGAACTTGGGAGCGAAGGCTACAAATTAAATTAATAATTTATTAAATTATGAAATTCTTTCATTTCTTTTACCATTTACTTAAGGTGTTTATTGTGTTTAAAATCAAAAATGTTTCATGTTTTGCCTTTGCTGAGTAATGGAGAGTGACACAGTCATTTAGATTCCATAAAATGCGCCGGTTGTTTTTGACCTGTTGTTATTAGTTGACCTATCCTCTTTATAAATGTGTTAATATTGATCCACATAAAACAAATAGCAATTTTACATTGAAGCAAGAAAGCTACTTAGTCAGACTCTAGTACAAATAGATTTGTCATATTACTCCCAGTGTCAGGAGTTCAGCAGTGTTTTCCTCCTCTGCATTGTGTTTAACCCTTTAGCTTCGCATCTGTCTTAGACTGTGGGCTGTATTCACCATTCACAAGTCTTCTTTATTACCAGTAACATGCCATTGTATACCAATATTAGAATAAGAACAAGATCCTTAATCTGTGAGCACATCAATTTACCCGTCTGATGTCATGACAGTGTGTAAACTGCATAGGGGGTCTCTCTCTCTCTCTCTCTCTCTCTCTCTCTCTCTCTCTCTCTCACACACACTCACTCACACACTCACTCACACACACACACACACACACACACAGACACACACACACATACATACATACATACGTCTGTCT